>CAODLS010718389.1:0-19540 GCA_948243855.1 Flueggea neowawraea
GGAAGGCAACCATGCTTGGTTCAAGTTGCGAAAGTTTCTAGACAAATTCAGACAACCCACACACTTAGCCATTTTTCCGCAATTCTCTAGCACGTTACGAAGTCTTCCGTGACACACATCTTTGTCTAGGCGTGTTCTGCAATGTTCCAGAGCGTTCCGAATTTTTCCGCGGTAAAGCTTGCACACACCTTGGGTCAAGCTTTGTTCCGACCCACTTTTGCAATGTCTTAGCCAAAATTTGACCCAGACAAAATGGTGACATATAACTATACTATATGCATTTGATGTTGGAATGTGAGTTTTATTGGTTAGAAGCTATCTTAGAATTTAGAAGAAGAGCATTCTATGATTTTGCTATGACAAGTTTTGGTTAGTTTTAAGCATAAATAAAACTTATTGGCATAGTAATACTAGTCTTATTCAGATTTAGAGTTCAATTTCAAGAGCTAGTGGTACTAGACTCGTCTATAGAGTTTGAGTAAGACAGGTGGGAGAAATTCATATCAGAAAAGAAGAATTCCCATTACAAATTTTTCATGAGTAACAAGTACTATAGTTGAAATTATTCCCACACAAAAGAAAAGCTCGGAAACTACAAAGTCAAATATTAATCACATGATTATGCCTTGTGTAATAATACTTTATTATTTATATTTCATAAAAGAGTTTATGGAAGGATTTCATGTGATTTGGCTCTAAGCATTAGAGATAAACCTCTGTCTTCGACTTCAACTGAACCTGGCCAAATGTGTCCTAAATCTTCAACTGGAAATGACGCCTTGTTTAGCTTCTCTACTGTTCGTTAGATCGTGGACAAGTTCCAAATATTCAATGGCAGGTCTTAAATACTTATTTGGTGTGTTTATTTAGGTAGATTGAGTTGGTAGATTCTAGAAATAGGTTGTGATTGGTACATTGTGGTAAATTTAGTAGATTGAAATTAGGGGTAGAAATGAGCCGAGCTGCTTGCGAGCGGCTCGGAACTTGGCTCGATAAAAACTCGTTCACAGATCGGCTCGATAATAAATGAGTCAAGTTTGAACAAAATTTTAAACTCGTTTTAATAAACGAGTCAAGCTTGAACACATAAAAGCTCGGCTCGAAAGCTCGCGAACAAGCTCGTTTGTAGGCTTGTCTATATATATACACGTGTGTGTGTGTGTGTATATATATGTGTGTGTGTGTGTGTGTGTGTGTGTTTATTAAACTAAATTATAAAAAATATGTTTATATATGAAATAGTATTTAATATTTGAGTCACATCAATAAAAGTTTAATTTTACACTAATTGATCGTGTCTATAAAAGAACATGTATGCTTGTATAAGATGATCTAATATTAAATTGAACTTGTGAAACAAATTGAAATTTCTAATAGTTCTTGATTTAATTACATGCTCAACGTAATTTTATTGAACTAACCTAAATTTGATTATATTCTTTTTGGAGTTGTTTTCAATGCTGAACTAGCAAATTTCGTCTATGAATTTATTTGAGTCTTTGTTGAGCCGAGCTTGAAAAGCTCGCAAACAAGCTCGTGAGCTCTCGAGTCTTGTAACAAGCTGAGTTTGAACAAGATTTTGAGCTCGAGCTCAAAAGATTTTAGACGAGCCAAACTTGAACATTCTAAAGCTCGGATCAACTCAGCTCGAATCCAGTCCTAATTGAAATAGATTGAAAGATTGGTGCATTTTCCTGTTTTGCCCTTTTAAAGTTTAACTTTTTTACTCTTCAAAAAGATGGGTTAATAATACCGGTGGTCACAAAAGTTTAGTCATTGCTCATATATGGTCACAAAAGAAATTTTTGCTACAACATGGTCACTCCTGAGTTTAATGGCTTCATTGTGGTCACTTTACTCAGAAAATTAGCTAACTAAGCAAAAAATGTCACGTACATTTGCCATGTGGCTTAGAATTTGCACATATGGCATGCCTACGTGGCAATAAAAATCCTCACCCAACCGACTCGAATCCGACCCTATTTTACCCATCCATCAACCCAACCCGACTGACTCAAAACCAATAGTAAAGCCAAACCGAAACCTTCAATCCTTCCTTTTCTTCTTAAAAAAAACATAACCCATAAGGGTTTAATCTCTCTCTCTCTCTCCCTCGGAACAATGGCTTCCCTTACTACCTCACCCAAATGTTGTCTCTCAAATCAATATTTGTCTTTTTGAAAAATATTGATTTAGGAACATTGATCGGAGCAAGATATTATTTACTGGAAATCAAATTAATAAGACATGCTGGAAAATGAATTATGTTTCAAAGCATGAATCAAGATTATATTAGAGCAATAATGAACATCGAAGAAATTCAAAAACAAACTGAAATTACTAAAACTAATCGTATGTCCCAGAGATTAGAATTGAAAGCTCTGCGATTTTTTTTTCTAGGTTTAAATTTGATTTTAATGGAATCTGCCATTAAACTTTTGTAGAAAAATTGAAATTGCAAGAACCCAGAAGAACCCATCTTCGGTTCTATTCATGGTGAACCAAGTTTTCAAAAATTGGAAACGCTTCAAACCAAACTCATGCTTTGGAAAATTAGCTCTACTATAAGTCCTAAAAACAAGCCAAAAAATTCTGGATTTATAGCAGAATCAATCTGAAACTAAATTCAAAACCCAAAAATAACATCTCCATCTCCTCACTGCTGCTCCATTTCCAGTCTCTATTGTTTCAACTTGCTCCATCTCCAATCGTCCGTCGTTGAAGTCGATCCACCTCCGGATACCTCACCATTATCGCTTAGCACAAAAGCGGTCTCCAACGCCGGCACAACTCCACTCCCGACACACGATGGAGTTCTGGTGACGAATCGATGAAGGGGCATGGCAGGGGTTTTGGAGATTGTTTAGGGGTTCGATGGGGGGTTTTTAGAAGAAGAGGAAGAGAAGGCGCAAGGGAGAGAGAGGCGAGTCCTCAGCTTGCTTCACGACATTTCGTTGCCCGTTGTGCTAGTCGCAATCGTTGGATGAAATGACAGAGAGGCAGTGGAGGTGGCGTAAGAGAGAGAGAGATGGGAAGAGAGGAGGGAGACAAATGAGAGAGAGGAGTGAGAAAAGATGGTCGTCGTCCTTCTGCGATTTTTTTAGAAAAAATTAAGGAATGGGTTTTTTTTATAAGAAAAGGAACTGAGATGTTGACGTCGACAATGGTGGTGTTGGTGGTGAGATGGTGGTGGCTAGTAGGCTTCAACTGGGTTTTTTGCTTTATTTTTCTATTGCAGATTTCAAACCAACCCAAACCCAAAATCTTTTGCCTTTCAACTTTGCCTAGAAATCAGTTCAGGTTTGAGTTGGTTCCGGTCGGGTCCGATTTGGCTATTGATTAAATTGCCACATTGGCATGCTACGTGTACAGGGGAAAGAAAGGTGGCAGACTTACGTGACACCTTTTGTCCAGCTTGACAACTTTTCAGGGCAAAGTGATCATGTTGAAGCAATTAAACCCAGAAATGACCGTGTTGTAGGAAATTTTTTTTTTGTGATCATACCTGAGCAATGACTAAATTTTTGTGACTATTGGTACTATTAATCCCACTTTGGACGTGTCTTTATAGCATTTATGGTCCTTTATATTTGGTGGGCATCAAAAGATTCTTTTTTAAGGTGTGTTCACCTTTTCATACTGCAAACATTTACCTAGGTGAATATATTTGCTAGCTAGTGTTCAAGGAGTTTGCTTCTCTATTATTAGTTATGTATAAAGCTCTGTAAGTCTTTAGAATATTCTACACAGGATTAGAGAAAAAGTGGGAAGAGTTGGGCCATCATCTAACATGTCGTAGACCCTTCAAACTTGGTCCGTGTCACAATGCATGGGAATTAAAATTGATTTATCGGGGTTCCAAAAAGTGTAATATTGCATGGCTGCAACAAACGTGGGGTTGATGCTGCATAATACCCTTTTCTATTATTAGACTATCAACCCCTTTTAATGACACCTTACTACACTTCTAAATTATCACCTTGAATTGGAAAAACCACGTTTGTACTGTTGTCTTTTTCATTCTCTATAAATGAATTAGAAATATTATCAACTTAATTTTGGAACTTAATTCTGTTTTTTTGAAAAAATCCAAAATTAAATTTAACATAGTTTTGTGCATGATTGATCAATGAATATAGGAGGGTTATGACATTTTATAGATTATTCCTATATGAATATAACATAGTCAATTTAATTAATTGGTCTAAGTATGATTTACTTAATTTGTAGGTATATGATATGGTAGCTATTGCAAGATAATTGAATCTGCCTTTTCAATTAATTCATATCCTTCTCTTGCTATTTTTCTTCAACACACTTTCATTTCCATTACAGAAAAATGACAAGATTGCAATGAAAAAATTTTGTCACAAAAGAATTTGATCGCAACCAAAATTTGGTCGCCAAAATTCGTCGCAAAAAAAATGGTCACAAAAAACCCCATTGCAACAAAAAAAATTACAACAAAATTCGTCACAACGTTGCGACTGGTCAACCTTTTGTTGCAACTTTAACACAGAGTCAATTGTTAAGGACTTTTGCGACGATGGTGTGTTTCGTGACAAGTTAGTGACAAATCGGTTGCAACATCTTGTGATAGATTTGTCACAAAATTTGTGACAAATCCATTGCAACACTTTGTGACGAAATTTGCTGCAAAGTTTGCGACAAGACTCGTTACAGTTGTGTAATTTTTGACTAACACCTCACTCGATCTCGATTAGATTGTTGACTTTTGAGATGATGATTTGGGAACCAATGATGGTTAATGGTCAGATTTCCTTAAGTCTAGGTGTAAACAAGCTTCAAGAATGATCCGACTCACGCACATAAGCAAATGAGGTTGCGTATACAAGATGGAAAAAGATAACGTACATAAGCCCTAAGAGATAACATAAGTTATCTAGAAATGGGCAAAACGTAAGTTAGCCATTGTGTAACTTGCATTACAAGGGTCTAACATACATTATGCTAGTTGTTTCGTACGTTAAAATGCAGAAAAATCAAAGCACAAGCTACTAGAGCATTTTTTGGGCAGTGTTACTTACGTTAAAGGCCATGTAACGTACGTTAGGTGGCATAATAAAGTACGTAATGCCTCTGTAATGTACGTAATTGTAATATTTCGCCCATTTTCGTTAGGAATACTGTAGCTTTCTGACCAAGTCCGATTTGATCTTGAGGATAATCGGACGTATCTCCGAGGATTAGGTGTTATCGAATCTCGAGGGAGGTCTGATACACGTTGGGAAGTGTGAAATGTCAAGTATGTGATTTGAGAGTGAACAACATGCGTTGACTTGAGTACAACGTGCGTTGTCGAGTGAAGAAGACGTACGTTATCTGAAAAACAGCATAACGTGTGTTGGCTTGGTACAACGTATGTTATCTGGGATGCAAGGATGTTCGACGTACGTTGAGTTGCGTTTCTTCGAATCCGTGGCTATTGGATGCTTCACAACGTGCGTTATGAGGTACAACGTGCGTTGTGCACGACCACAACGTACGTTGAGCTTGTGTATGACGTACGTTGAGTTGCGTTTCTTCGAATCCGTGGCTATTGGATGCTTCACAACGTGCGTTGTGAGGTACAACGTACGTTGTGCACGACCACAACGTACGTTGAGCTTGTGTATGACGTACGTTGCCTTTGTATTTGTCGAAACGGTGCGTTTTGATCTGCAGCTCTTAAAACGGCCGAAACTCGAATTTTCCCTTCATTTTCTCACTTAAATCTCTCTCAATCGGTCTGAAACTCTCTCACATTGTTTCCCCAATGTTCCTAATCAATTTATGAGGTAAGATCAACATCATTTCTTCCTTTTAAACTCATTTTCATGCATTGATTCATGAAAATGCATTTTAGGCCGAAAATGAAATGGGTTTCAACTTTTGGATGATTCGTGATGAATGGATGTTAGAAGGTTCTAGAATATCTCATATAGGACTTAGATAAACACGATTCAAGCTTTGAATAGAAAGATTTGATGAATTTTTGGTGGACCTAGGGTTAGGTTCGGGTTTGATGATTTTTAGAACGATTGAGAGTTTTTTTTGTCAAATCTGATGTTGGATTCATGTTCAGGGGATCGATTAGAGTCAGGATACATGATTAGTTTTGATATTTATCTTTTGAATCGAGAGCATTTATCATTTTGCCTAGTTTTGTAAAGTTTTGAAAAGTTTATCCTAGACTTATAATTTCTGCAAATTGGGAGTATAGATTTGTAATTTTGAAAAGTCAAGGTTTAGATTTGTAATTTTGGAGAATTTTAACATATTTGTAAGTTTGAGGAATTAGGCTATTTTTGCAATTTCTAAGAGTTCGGGATAGAATTTGGGAATTCTGACTTATGAATGTTTAGTCAGTAATCCCAACATTCATTCAGGACTATTTTGTAATTTGTCGAGTTTCGAGGAAAAACATAATTTTACATTGGTCGGGGACCAAACTGTAATTTTATGTAAATTTTATATTTTGGGTCGAGGGTGATGGATTCACTTCCCAGATAGATTTTTAGTTACTCCGAGTGTCAACATTTGCATTTGCATATCATGCATTGGTATCGCTACAGTACCACATTTTGATATTTGCTCTGTCTATATTTGTTACAGCTTCATGTACCTGCCAGTACGAGCAACCAATTACTAGCGGTACTTGACTGGGTCTTCATTGTTGGATAACAGGTAAGTGAAATGACAGATTCAGACACATAGACTATGTCTTCAAATTGTGTATGTTGATTTTGATATGTCTGACTATGTTATGAAATCAGACTAATAATTATTGGGTTAATTAATAATTGGGATTATGTGATTATTAATAACCAATGTTTTGCTCTGAAAAGCTAATATATATATATATATATATATATATAAGAAGGAATAAGCTCTAAGGTGTATGATTGTCTATAAAATACTATGTATATATCACACATATGGGGACACCTAACTATGGGATACGTAACCTTTTTGGTATATCAATGCCTTGTCAAGGCCCTAGTTACCAGGGTAATGGGGTGACCATGTATCCGACTAGATATACACTTTAAAGCAGTCATGTGGCAGAGTCCACACTGCTATTGTGGAAATTGAATTGCACTGGTCTCGTACTATGAATCCACAAATATATGCATATACTTTGGATATTGTATGAATGCATGTTGTATAATCTGGATGCGAATGTTTCTGCAAAACAAATTTCAGAAAATATATTATGTATGTAGTGTGTATACTTTATAGTATCTACTTATATTCCTATGCGGTATTTTTAAAGGGTTTTCAAAATAGTCTTTGTGAGGTACGTATGAGGCAGTCTGAAGTGTCGTTTTTCCACTAGAGATTCTTAACCCTTTTTCTTCTGTTGTCTATGTTAAACCTCTTTTACAAGTGACATTTTAGACGTTCAACATCTGTTCGGTGCCTCGATCCTAGTGAGACACTTTTTGATTATAATGAGTGCCCCTCATTCGGACTCTACTTTTGTTCAGTCGTTAGAGCTCCACATCGGGCTACTGTTGGGACACTGGGCTACACATTTTGTATTTTGGGGATGTTGATATTGTTTCTAATGGTTTTATATTATTTTTCTATCATGTATACATATATATACTTATGGTTTTCTTTTATTTATAAACGTTTTATACTTATAAATGTTTTGAATAAATATTTGGATAAGTTGGGTATAATGTCTGTACACTGAGGCTTGTGCGAGATGGGATGAGCTTCCATAGACGGTTCGCCTCGTACGCTGGTCACGGTCCGAAAACGGGTCGTGACAGTAATACACTGAAAATTAATGAAATGGTGAGTTTGGTGAGAGGGTCTATAAATACCCCCTCACACCACTTTGGCCGGCCACACTCCACTCCAAACACTCTCTCACTTCTAAAAATTCTCTCTCCTCTCTCTTCATTGCCTTTTCCTCAATCCATTCAAGTTCTTAAGGTAAAATCTCTTTCCCAACTAATTTCTTGTTGTCATTTCATGTAGGAAATCATCTAAGATTTGTTTTTTCATGCAAGAATGTAGTGTTGGATGTTGGGTATTGGGTTTAGCTAGGGTTTATGCTTTTGGATGAAATGTGTAAATTTTGTGTTGGAAATGGATAGATTATGGTAGAATAAGCATGACAATGAGTAGGATTGAGTAGGAACATGAAGATTGAAGTTATTCTTAACTATTTAGGGTTTGATGGAAGAAGGATTAGGGGGTTTGATTAGGGATGGCAAAAAATTATGAACTTGTGGGGTACCGACCTAATCCAACCCGAACATGGCAGGTTTTTTCAACATTTGTCTGGGTTGCAAGTCGGGTCTCGAGATAACCTAAAATTGAAATTATCATGGACGGGGTGGGATCAGTATTTAATATACCCGCCCCGACATGCACACACACTCATATTTTATGTTATATATTTATAATTAAATTATATTTATACTAGAACATGTATTACTCATCCCGGTTCAAAAAAATAACATGTGCTACTCATTTTATATTTTATATTTTTGTAGTAATAAAATATAATAATAGTAGAAATAGCTAAAGTAGAATTAGAAGTATAGAATGTGTACTACTCATTTGTCCCAAAATATGTGTATTACTCTTTTTCTGTTCTCATTTTGATTTTCTAACCTAATCCCCAAATCCTCTTGCTCCTTTTTCTTTTGTCCTTCTCCAATTGAGTGTTGTGCCACCACTGTTTTGCTTGAACAAAGTTCTTCTTTCTTTCTCCAACAATGGAAGAAGCTACAACTGGAAGTAATATATTTCTCTTTTCTTTTGTTCTTCAATAGCTACAACTGGAGGTAATCTATTTGGTTGTTGGTATAAGCTTAATTCCAACTTTCTCATCCCTAAATAAAGTGCTTCGTCGTCAAAAAAAAATCCTAACTAAACTGAACCTCTGTTGTACAAATGGTTACTTATTATGTAAACATGGGGGATTGGTCATGTGTTCTTGTTCGTCTATTTAATGCTTGCTTATTTTGTCCTTGATGTTGCATAATGGTATTTATGCGTTACTATTTTATTTTGGTTGCTTGTTTATTTACTATTTGATATTTTTCATCCTAGTACTATTTGGTACTTATATTCATCTGCAGTTGCTTTTAATCATAGGTTCTCTTTCGTGTCCTATTTTTTTTTCATTAATTGTTATGGCTCTTTTGCAAAATGGTGGGTTATATTTACCTATTTAGACAAAAAAAAAATGCCACTGGCAGTAGAAGAAAATGACGTTGAATAATACTAGTATTTTACCACTTGTTTAAATATTACTAATTAGAGACACATTTATACAAGAAGTAAACACATTTTAGTCTTGTTATAAGGTGATTTTGTTGTCAAACTGATGGATTTAACTTGAATTTCTATCTATGGCAAAAGAAGAAAATAATTTTCAGGACTTGAATATTGTAAGTTCTCGACCAAGTGCCGAAAAGCACGATGCAAATTCTAGTCCACAAGCAACTGCTGTAACACCTTGTCCTATCATATAATCATTCCATAATATGAAATCATAATCATAAAATATGTATTCATACAGATCATTCATATCCAACTGTACATATAAATTTTGTTGAACAAAACATGTAAACAGATTAAACAAATGTACAAACAACACTCTATGTTCTCTCAAAACTATATGCATAGTGATAATAAGATGCAGAGGAGAGAGAGCGTAGGACCCAGCCGGATGATCTGTGCTTCATGTATATAAGTCAATCGACCTCACTCTTGATCAACTCTCAAAGACTGTATTCCTAAAAACCTGAAAAAATATTAGCGCTTTATATGAGTCGCTACTTAGTAAGAGAAACTATCAACGATAAATCCACAGCAAATAGCATACACATCCAAATATATATATTAATCATACAATACACAACAATGGCAATAAATGCAATTCTGATTTTATTTTGGAGCTTGGCCAGAAAATGAAAAGTCTCAACCCGGGTCCGATACGATATGATATACGATGAAGACATATAGTCTAAAAAACGATACGATGGCTAGCTGGCAAACGATGTACGATGGAGGCTTAAAGCCTCAATATATGTTTGATAATTTGTTTAATAACGATGGGGACATAAAGTCTCATAAACGATAACGATGGAGAACTCAAACATATTGGATGAATTCTCCTTTTAAGTCTAGAGTGCAAATGTCATGTCACCAATTCAATTTCCAATCAATATATGCATATTCACGATAACAATAACAATAAATCAATCATATCAGCATTTTTTCAATAACAATAAATTCAATTAAATAAACTATTCATATTAAATGATACGTCATATTCAATGATATCAGACAATCTTTCCAAGTATTTAATCACAATAGGTTCATAGATAACTCAAGGCATACACATATGTCACATATATCAAGCACTTCCAATATTGGCAGGTATAGTCCAAGAATATCACATACGCACATATCACAATAAAATTATCATATTTAGCACATTCAAAACACATAGCAAACAAGTGGAGATACCTCCAGTTTTTACTCACTTGTGCCTTTAGTATACGTGTCAAGCACCGATGACTTTTAGTTCCCCAATCTACAAGTGTTTGCATCCCTCCAGGTCTATTCAATATTAAAAATTACATTTATCAATATCAAATACACTTTCTTTAAAATTATAGATTAGTCCCTTAAATATAAATTCTTTTTAATTTAGTCCTTATATTCTAGGGAATGACCCGCTTTGAATTTAGTTAAACTATAAACCAATTGCATATATAACCTATAAACAACTGCTTTCATTCTCATTTTGGTGTTTAGTTTTCTGAAGTTTCATTTTCGGTCCCTATTGTTAAAAATTCATCAAAACAGTCCATATACTTAATGTTTTATGTTATCCAGTTAAGACAGCCTTTAATCTTTTCAATATATCTAGAGCTGAAAGTTTTCAAAGAACTTGACATAACTTTTTCATGAAAATAGACATCTGTAGCTTTCTGTGAATATAAATTATGAATCCTAATTCAACTTATAGAGTTTTTAGTGAATTTTTGAAATCAGGCCTAATGCTGTCATGTTTCTACTTCAGGAGATATTTGGCATCATATTGTTTTTTGACCATAATTCATTCATTCTAGAACCAAATTGAGATCTATAAATTGATTATGACCCTGCACACATATATATTTCTAATGGTATAAATCACATTGTCCAATTTCATCTATACAAGGTGCAATAAATTTATAAACCACAGGCTAAAACAGGGCAGACATACCTAGCCTTAGTGTTTTGTTCATGGTTTCATCTATACAAATCCAAATCAAAAAGGGGATGTTGGTTTAAAAACTAGATTCACATATACCTTTTTTGGAAAATATCAAAGGCTAATTGAAACTACAAAAATCTTAGTAGAATTTACAACTGAACCTAGAATTAAATCTTATTAGATGGAACAATAAGTGTGACTAGCCATAACTAAACACATATAACTCCCTACACACATGGATTTAAGCTGCATCCTTTGACATTCAATTAGAAGACATAGTTATCTACAACTTTTATCTGCTAACTTCAATTTTATGTTGTTTAATTTGATTATTGGAATTTTATGTTGTTTACTAACAAAGATCTAATTGAAATTGAAAAATCAACTATTGGTGTTTTTGATTTTGCTAGATGGTGTTTTGATATTTTGATGAACATGGAATGTTCAAGTAGATAATATTATTGATAGTTCTAACCGTGGAATCTGCATAATTTTTTTGGATATGCAGGTCAACTAACTGAAGATCCAATATTTTGATCACCTAAAGTTCAAATTGGAGGCTGATTATAATTATAATATTATGAATTGTATATTTTGGACTAGAAATAGTTTATAAGTTATATTGTAGATTATATATTAATTGTATTTTGTTATAAACTTGTTAATAGTATATGTATATGATGTTTTGAATTATATTTATACTTGTTGAAATTTATATAGATTATGTGTGTTATTTCTTGAATTATAATAGAATACAAATCAGACAAAAAAAATCAATAATGATTTAACGGGGCGGGGCGGGGATTGGTATGTTGGTTTTTCAACTGGAAGGGGATGGGTGATGAGTTTTACTCCCGGAGGGGTTACGAGGCGGGGTTGGGAAAAAATATACAAGTTACGGGGCATGGACGGGGATACCATAATTCGTCCCCAATCTGTTGTTAGGTTTCTTATGCAATTAATCAATATTAAACGCAGCAGAATACACAAGAAACACCTAGGAACACAGTATGTAATTGTAGTGAATAAAATAAGGTTAAGCATATTTACCTCTTGGTTTTGCATAAACGGTTTTGCTCCAATTCAAAAATTGTTGCCGAATTTGGTTGCTCTTTTGGCTTTGTTGATCCAAATTGGTTTAGGGACTTCCAAAATACGACCCCCTTCTACTCTTTCACACACACAGATCTCTAGGTTAGACTACGTGTACTAGCACTCAAAACTCTTTTCTTGCTTTAGTATCTCGGCTGGAATTGCACAAGGGAGAATGAGAGTTTTCAAAATAATTTTAGGGTCTGTTTTTGTATTTGCTGCCGTCGCTTTCTTTTTCCACACCCTTAGAGTATTTATTTCACAAATAAAACCCCATATATGGTGCAATTTGTGGCCGGTCAAAACTCCTAAAAAATAGGAGACCAAACCTAATTGGAATTAACTTGTGTGTCACCACCTCTTCTCATTCCACAAACCCTAGTTTGTGCATGAGTGTGGTCGGCCTCTCTCCTTCTATAAAATAGGAGATTGCTTCTTTAACAAGTCCTACTTAAACAATAAGTCTTATTCCTTCCCGTTTAATTATTTCATTAAACCTTTTGATTAAAAGATCATTAGTAGGCCGAATTCATAATTATTTATGGCCTAAAATGAGTGTGTCGAATTCACCGAGAGCCCATTTCATTATGTTTTAATCATTAACATAAATTAATGGCCCAGCAAGAAAAATAGTTTAAGTCATAACCCAGATCATTATTGTGTGCAATCCTGTAGGTTCATTTAATGTTGGCAATGGACCCAAAATTAATTTAAAGCCCATAAATCATAATTGGCCTTTAGCAAGACATTATAATTACCCAAATTGAAATGAATGTCGATTTTGAATCAACATAACCTAATTACAACCTTATACAACCCTTTGCCTCTCGATATCTGAATTAGCATAAGGCATGGAACGTGTCACCCTTATTTATGCTAAAACATTTCCTTGATCTTTTAGTGATCCTGACTAAGTCAAATAAATGATAACACTTATCATCTTATTTGGGTGTGGCCACACGCTGCTCAGTTTCACTAATCAAGTGGTTGATGATATCTTCTCTCTTCTTGAGAGGGGCAATCCCTTCACTTTCACTCATGTTCCTTAGCATGACTCTTGGCATACCCAATCATACACATACTTGTCATTCATTTACGAATAACGTTAGGCATATGTCAAAGTATACGAGAGATCACCCAAGAATCCATAGTGATTTTAGGTTGAGGGATTCAAGTTTAAGCATTGTACGAGAAAATACTTATGACCTTTCAACCATGTAGCATTCTCATAAGCGGATCGATCCAAAACACTGTTCTCTAACATGTTCTTTGTTCTCTAATTGATATCTCATATCTTATGGCCAATAAAACATGATCATCTCGCATAGCACATACTAGTCTCAGTTTATTGCCACTCACATGACAATAATCGACTAGGGATATTTAGAATAATATTGGTTTATCTAGCAAGACATTATGATTACCCAAATTAAAATGAATGTCGATTTCGAATCAACATAACTTAATTACAACCTTATACAACGCTTTGCCTCTCGATATCTGAATTAGCATAAGGCATGGAACGGGTCACCCTTATTTATGCTAAAACATTTCCTTGATCTTTTAGTGATCCTGACTAAGTCAAATAAATGATAACACTTATCATCTTATTTAGGTGTGGCCACACGCTACCCAGTTTCACTAATCAAGTGGCCGATGATATCTTCTCACTTCTCGAGAGGGGCAATCCCTTTACTTCACTCATGTTCCTTAGCATGACTCTTGGCATACCCAATCATACCCATACTTGTCATTCATTTACGAATAACGTTAAGCGTATGTCAAAGTATACAAGAAATCACCCAAGAATCTATAGTGATTTTAGGTCAAGAGATTCAAGTATAAGCATTGTATGAGAAATACTTATGACCTTTCAACCATGTAACATTCTCATAAGTGGATCGATCCAAAACACTGTTCTCTAACATGTTCTATGTTCTCTGATTGATAACTCATATCCTATGACCAATAAAACATGATCATCTCACAGAGCACATACTTGTCTCAGTCTATTGCCACTCCTATGGCAATAATCGACTAGGGATATTTAGAATAATATTCTTTTATGCTTCAAGGTTTTACTATCCAAATCACATATTTGATAACTTAAGCAGAATCACTATTCATAGATGTTTTATCAATTTAAACATGCACTAAAGCAGTAGGGGTGAGAATTGTAACATCCCACTAAAGCAGGTAGTTGAAGCTACCTACTGTGCAACAGTTCTGTGTTCCCACATCATATACGTGTACATGGATGGAAATGTTTATAAGGATCTGACTACTTAAGTAACCAAAATTTGAACTTTTGGGCTTAGTGGTTCGAAACCCATTAGTTGTCAGACGTTGCTTAGGGACAACTGTGTGCTTATACCAGGTTGTGACATATATGTTTGATTTCAGTTTTGTGTGACTATCGAGATGACCAGCCGTCCACCAGCAGTGCATGACTGGATATTTGATTTGATATCCAGGTGAGTTGGATGCCATACTAAAAACATATGGTGTGTTTTTAAAAAATTATATTGTTTTTTATGTGCTGGATTTGATATGTAATCTTGAGTAATTAAAAGATTAGTAAATCCTAAAATTAGCTTACGTGAAATATTGAATAAGAAATCTATACATAGAATAATCAAGATATGCTTAGTGATGATATATGCAATTATTCATTTGTTATGTACGTTTGCTTGCTGGAAATATTTATATAATTTATTATGGCTGTGGACATGTAACTACAGGGAGGAGTAACCTTGGGTTGGGTATACCTTTGACCAGTTAAGGCCTAGTTACCAAGGTTAGTGGTAACCCGTGTGTCCAGCTAGACACATGTAACCAGTGCTTAAGTGGCAAGTAGTCCACACCTAACTATTGGGGGATAGCCTTCGGGTTCTATTAACTCAATGCTCATAAAAATTATGATTTCTACTTAGTCCTTGCTTGTTAATGAGTTGCTTTCTGGTGGTCATATTAATATAAAACGAATATTGAACATGTATGATTATATGTTGTTTGCCATTTATAGGGAAACATTTTAAGAAATGGATTTCAAACTAATATATATCATATATATACGCATATAGTAATATTATATAAGTACATACATGTGTGCAATATTTTTAAAAATTATTTTCAAAACAGTTTATGTATGGACTTAGAGTCGCTTTAGTGCGTTGTCCCTCACTGAGTATTCTCACATTCTTTTGTGGATTTAACATTACAAATTATTTTAGTGCTAGCATCCATTTGATATCCCGTGTTCAATGAGGCACTCTGCTTAGTTCGTGAGTGCCCTTTTGTCTGGACTCTTTGTCGTTTTGTCTTAGAGCTCCACATTGAGATACTAGTATGTTAATGAGTGTAAACTATTATTTTGTTAACTGGATTTACTTTATATATATTTTTACATTTATTTTGATATGGAAATTATATTTTGTTATATTCAGAATTACTACTATTATGAAAATATTTGGTTATTCAAATTTGTAAAATGGTTTAACTCGACTAATAAACCGATTAAATAATTAATCAAGTAAATGAATTGGGTAGAAGTTTGATTATTCGAGGCTTGTACGGGATATGCCGGGCCAGTTCGTCTCGTACACCAGTCGTAGCCTAATCTGGTTGTGACATTTTGTATTTTTAATTATTTAATATTATTAATTATTTAATAAAAAACAAAAAAAAACTAATGAAAATATTTAATATTTTCATTAATCCAAAATATATACAAAATAATTAATATTTACTAACTCCGAAATATAATAACTGCATAAACCTATCTAATGGGTCTCCTCGTCGGGCTTCGATACGTCAGGTGTAAGTGACCCGAAAGTAGAATCATGGCTCGACAAGTAACCTATTTGTGTCATGAACTCCTCCATCTGCCTCTGAAAGGCCTCCTAAGCTAATCACATTTGCTTCCTATGCACTTGCTTTTGCACCTAACGTTCACCTAGAGATCTTGTACTTGCTACTGTAGCTTGTTATTCTTGCGGCGAAGCTTATTGTTGTTGGCACTAAGGGTGATGCATGAATACGTATATCCGCTGCGTAAATGATAGTATACTACAATCTAAGGCCGTAAACTAGTCCTCTATACGAAAACCACCAGCGGCCTCGAGAAATGCAGCATGCTCATCATCCGGTGTAGGTTGAAAGTCAGGTGTGGAGAAGTGCTCATGAATGAGTTGATCGCAATGCTCCTAGAAAAGAAAATGCAAAATATTAAACTAATTGTTATTAAGATAAAAAAAAATCATTCACTTAAGGTCAAAAATACTCACCGATACCTCCCGTGCTCCATCGTCGACGAATGTCTGTTCGTTGTGATTTCTACTATGGAGGTATCTATGCAGCTCTTGCACACTAACCTGTCAATTATACTTGCGACTTTGCAAAACAAAATAATACATTAATATTTACTATTTAGGAATTGAATTTTTAGAATCGAAAGTTGTAACTCATTATCAGTCGCCTCGCATGCTCTGAGTGTTTAATGGAGCCTTTAGTGTGGAGAGTAGGGTTAGCTAACCTATTCTGACAATTGATCTTAGATCGTCGCTGAAAATTCTCAGACATACAAAATGCGAGATAAGATGCATAATACTCGTCAGACAAACACAACTGCTTCTTCTTATTTGTGTGAATAGTGCTAAGGATGCCTTTGTACCACTTGCTAGCCTGCTTTCTCCACAATTTTTTGATTTCTGACTCGTCCTTCGAATCTATCGTAAAATTTTACTACAAATGAGGTGAACAAAAGCACTTGAAGTTGAAGCCCTCCGAGTTCACCGTTCTTGAAATTGGAAGCAACATGTGATTTTTAATTCGGTTTTAATTTTAAATATATAAGCCACATCGACACTGTACCCATCATTGTGCTGCATTCCACGTGTCATCTTACGTGGACAAATTCAATTGATGTGGCATCCACCTGTCCAATCCGGCGTGAGTCATCCAAAAAACGGCCAAAGTGATTGTGCTGGAGAAAAACCAAAAGTTTAGTGAGAAAAATTGAAGTTGAGTGACCATGCGGAAAAAGCTAAACGTTGAGTGACCGAAGAAGCAATTAAGTCCTTCCTTTTTGCCAAATAAACAACAAAACCCATTCTCATCTCCGTCTTTTGTCACCGTCGGTTACACCACAATCCTCGCCACTGCCACGACACGCCTGAGCGGAAGAGGCTCGTCGTGGTCAGTCGCTCGCCGCGAAGTCGCGCCACTCAGTCTCGCTGCACCACGTCGGAGAAGACGATTCCTTGGTGGTCCGAAGCTCTTTCTAGCTCCTGCTTCGCCAAATCTCACCCAAAGAAGAGAAGAAGAGTTGCGCTCATTCCTCATCCCGCCCCTGATCCAGCGCCCAGAGGAGGAGAAGACCGCGGCGTTCACCATTCCATCGCCAGAGAACGAAATTCTTCTATTGATGGTCTCTGACCGTCGATGTGTATTTCTCTTCTGCCTTTCTTTTCTTCTTCTTCTTTTCAATTCTCAGTTCTTGATTTTGTGGGTGTGTTCATTCAGAAGATCCTAGATCGTTGATTGGGCTGGTTACTTGCACGAAGGTTTTTCCTTCTCACTGCTAAGCACGATGTTCAGAAACTGAGATTCTTCAAAGAACTAATAATCTCTGATGGCATCGACCAGCAAAACGGCGCCGTCTAAATAAGAGGAAGAAGACGACGACGACGACGACGAAGAGGTTAGTGGAAGTAATTTCTAATTTGCACCATATATTTGGTTGAAATGTAATCTCGATTAGTTACTTCCTTCTTGTTCCTCCTTTTTTTTTTCTTAAAAAAATGAATCTTTGCAGCTCGAACGATTTGATGATTTTATTCTTGCGTCCTCTTGGGAGAGGTAATTTCGCTGTGGTTGAATTTTGTGTTGAATTTGATTTGGGTTAAATTTATTTATTCATTCATTTTGATGTGCGTTTAGGTTCATATCTGAAATAGAGGCGATTTGTCGGCAGTGGCAAGCTGATGGTCTGAAGAATTTGTTGGTATAGCATTTTTTAAGAGAATGTTTCTGATTTAATTATTGAAAATTACATTAACTGTTGAATTTAAATTTGCTGGTGATAGGAAAAAGGGGCAAAACAATTGGATTATTCACCGAATCTATATAAGGTGAAATTTGAGTTGAAATATGATTTGAAAACCTACACAATGGAGTACTATTTCGAAACAAATACTAGTGGTAATTTTTTTTCTTTTAACTTTTTGTAATGTTATTACTGTCTTTTTTAGTTATTTTGTTCAACCACGAGGTGTTGCAGGAACAATTGCAGATTGGAACTCTAGCCTGCATGATTTGCAGTTATGTTTTGGTGTAAAAGATTTTTTTGGTATGTTTAGGCTTATTATTTTGTAATTCATATGTGCAATTCTGATGATTTAATATTCTTGTACCTAATGTGTTGTGATGACCAGGTGATTGCTCCTCAAAGTGGCAGTGGTGTTATATTGGATGCACCAGAGGCTAGCAAGCTCTTAAGTGCAATTGCAATTGCGTTGTCAAATTGTTCCAGGTCAGCATTTGAGTTAAAGATAATAATGCTTTGCTTTTGGTGACAGTGGTAGAATGTAGAAGTAGAAGATATTTACTGGGTTTATATCATTCTAATGCATCTCTCATTTTTCCATATAGTTTTTTGTGATTTAAGTTAATGAGAATTTAGGGGGCATCGGTTATGGTACAAGAACTATTGAGTCCAAGTGGTGCAGGGGCTGGCCAAGATGTGATTTTAAAACACAAATTCATTGTGGGCGTTACATGTCCTACATCACTTAAACTCAAATCCTTGCTCACTGCCGATTGCTTTTCTTTATCTCGCCTTTTCATTTTCTGGTTCCCTTCTACTGAATGGCCACAATGGAATTGTGTCAGGAAATTCCATTGTGGCTCTACCCCGAGCCAATAGGACTGAAAAGTCCCCATACTATAACCAAAGTCAATTTAGGGTATATTCTAATTGTGTTTTAAGCGGTTTCTCATAATTCATTTATTATGCAATTACATTTTGCTAGTAATTGTTAATTAAGCTACTTAATTTGTATTTTAACATCTTGAATTTGGCAAATGCAGCTTGTGGCCTGCATTTGTTCCAGTGCATGATCCTTCTCGTAAAGCTTATATTGGAATCCAAAATATGGGGACTGTTTTTACTAGAAGATTTGAGGCAGATCGTATTGGTAGCCAAGTTCCTAT
>CAODLS010718398.1:0-17869 GCA_948243855.1 Flueggea neowawraea
TTCAAAACGGCGTCGTTTTGGTTTGTTCAAAACGACGTTGTTTTGTTAAGACAGAAATCGGTTACTGTTGACTCGAACGACCGGTCGTCTGGCAACTCAAACGACACGTCGTTTGGCAACTCGAACGACACGTCGTTGGTCCCTTCAGAACGAACGACCGAACGTCCGTCAACGCGAACGACTTGTTGTTTCCTCTTCGACGCAAACGACATGTTGTTTCGTTCATTCACACAGACGACTGTGCACACACGCGAAACGACATGCCGTTTGGACCCGAAATCAAACGACCTGTAGTTCAGTTTTTATTTTCTTTTCTTTCATTTTTCTTTCTTTTTTTCAATTCCAACCAATTTCCACTTAATTTAATTACCCAATATTCCTCAAAAATAATATTAACACCAAAAAATATTATTTCAAATTTTTACCCAAATTTATTAAAAATAATTATCCAAAAATAATTATTCCACAAATAATTATCCAAAAATAATTATTCCCAAAACTAATTATGCACCAATAATTATTCAAAATAATTACTCCAAATATAATTATCCAAAATAATTATAAAAATTATTCGGGGTATTACAAGTAATGGGAGAGAACCAGATTGAGGGAGATTAAGGACGATAGAGAACGAGATCGAGGGAGTATGATGATGAGGTAAAACGAGAACGAGGGAGAGTGAAAGAGCGACTCGACGATGAGGAAGACTGAGATCGACAACAAGAAAGCTTAAGTTGGTATTCTTGCCTATTATACGACAAGTTTAAAAAAAGCTTGTTGGACAATAGAACTATTGTCCTGAGTCCTGACACTCGCAATTTGATTTCGCGTATTCTTCTTCTTCATCTCTTTGTTCTTCTCGTAGTTGGCCTCTTCTTCTCATCTTTTTGTTCAGCATTAGTTAATTTCTCAAAGAAGAAGATACAAAAAAGAAGAAGAAAAGAACAAAGAGATGAGAGGGAACGATGCTTGAGAGAACATAACAGAAAGGGAAGATGAGGATTTCTATTTACTGGCTTTTGCATAGAGAGAGAGAGAGAGAGATAGTGGAAGAAAGAAATCTGGGCATTTATGTTTACATATGGGTTTCAATTTTGATTTTAGGGATTTCAAGTCTGGGATGAAAAGGAATCCTTCAACAAAAGCATATTTCAATTTCTTTCTCTATGCGTGATCTATCTTGAAGAATTTATAGGGTTCTTTTATCTAGTTTATGTTTGGAAAATGCAAGACACCACAAGATTAGGATATTTGGGTTACTAACGATGAGACGATTTCAATTAGGATTGTCACTTGTGTTTTTTAGCATTCAAACTTATTGTACTCGGTTTTGTTCTCATGTTTGTTCTCCCATTGTACTCAGTTTTTACTCGAGTTGTACTCCATACGTACTCAGATTTTTATTTTGTGTTTGGCCTCTATTGGTTCTCATTTTTTGTTGTTTGTACTCTGATTGTACTCAATGTTGATTTATTCTCAGTTTTTCATTATGTACTCCATTTGTACTCTTATTGTACTTAATTTTTGTAGAGATTTTGTTGGTTTAACTAATAATTTTTAAATAACTTGATTCATTTAGTCTCTTTTTATTATTGTATTCGTGTTTTACTCCACATGTACTCGATTATACTAGTCAAAAGAGTTTCAGTTTTGTTGTTATACTAATTGTACTCGTGTTATTCTCCATATGTACTCTGTTATACTAGTCAAAAGAGCATTCATTAACACTATATGTGCTCGGATTGTAGTCCACATGTACTGATTCTTTGATGGTCAACAGAGCCTTCACAACAATACTTTGTACTCTGGTTGTACTCCACATGTACTCGGTTAAACTAGTCCAAAGAGCCTATATATATGTACTCGAGTTGTACTCTACATGTACTCAGTCTTTAATGGTTAACAGAGCCTTCATAACACTACTATGTACTCTAGTTGTACTCCACATGTACTCTGGTTGTACTCTGTACTCGGGTTGTACTCCGTTTGTACTCTTTCTCATTGACTTAAATGGTTTGGTCAAAGCGCGGTCAATAGTTTGACAGTGTGGTCAACACGCAGTCAAACTGTTGTATTTCTGAATATTTTATTCCGTTTTTCCATTTTTGGTATGTTTTTCAAATTTTGTTGTATTTGTGAAATGATTTTTATTTTCTTGCCTATTTTTGCACATCACCCTAAAATATATTAATAAGAGTCTTAATATGACTAAGTAATCCTTATGCTTGTAGGAAACCTAGTACAACTAAACTAGGGTTTCAAACACCTCTATATATATGTGTGCACACATTAAGGCCGAATTTTTGAATGCATCTTAGAGGTATTGGCCGAATTTTATATGCTCTTCACGAATTGATGAGTTTGTTAGTGAACAAATAAAAGATAGAAAATTCTATGAAAGCGAGAATAGCGATTCTTGGTGTTAGTACACTAAACTAATTCAACCGAGTTCGTTTGTGTGAATACCATTGGTCACGTTCGTGCATAGGCAACGTGGGTAGAAACGTTTTCAAGTTTATACTATACACTAACATTTCCATTCAGTCGAATCCATAAAGCAATATTTAAGGTAAAATTGCTAACCCTAATCGTGCATGTCGATATGCTTGATTCTTTGGTGGAATTCTAGATGTAAAATTTTTGTTGTTTCCGCTATCATGTATGCTTATAAATGTTATAAACATAGTTACGAATTCCAACAAAAACAATATTGGCAAATGATTAAACAACCAGTACATAGAAATAGAGGTGTCAAGAAGGAGAGGCTAACAACGATGGTGGAGAGATTATGTGCATTGGGTTCGAGAAGAAAGAACACAGGAAGTTAGAAAAGAAGAAGAGGGCAATGGGTTTTGGTCCAAGCTACAAAACAAATCGTTTCACACTACATAATGCATATGTGAAGCCAAGTGACATTGTAGCAGTAGGGTCTACATTTTGAAGTGTGAAAATTGCCAAGTCATCTACAATGGCAAGTCAACTGTCAAATAGAATATCACATCATCTTTTGGAAAGAAAATTCTAATAGATATCTAACATATATAGTTTGTGTACAATTAGTGTACAATTCGTTCGTAGTGTTGTTAATAGATTATATTTGGTATATTATTCGGTTGGAGTGTTATCAATCAGTTCACACTTCGTATACTAGTATTAAACGTCATCCATGTACGTATAACACCAAATATGTCTTACATTGATTAGAAATGACAAAGGAAAATGATTACACAGTTAATACATAATAAGAGGTTTATGGTAACACAGTGCGAGATTTGCCATTGTAAAAAAATCACAAGACATGTCAAACAGAAATAAGCAACATTGGGGAAACTATTTGCAATAACATAAACAAAATAATTTAAAACAATTGACCACACACATTATCCATACAATGTATACCATTTTAGTCATATTGCCTTGCAAATTCGATATGGGTTAATGTTGTCGAAACTGGGGCTCTTGTTTTGATGTTCATTTGATCGTCATATGGTTTTAAATTCTATTATTGCATCCTAAATTTAATATAATAATTAGCTCATGTGTTTAATTGCATGACAATCATATAAGTTAAGCATTGTGCATCAATGTGTCAACACTTAGAATTGAAATGTTATTTATGTGAATTCATAGATGACATTGCAATAAAA
Organism: Flueggea neowawraea; assembly: GCA_948243855.1. Taxonomy (NCBI): domain Eukaryota; kingdom Viridiplantae; phylum Streptophyta; class Magnoliopsida; order Malpighiales; family Phyllanthaceae; genus Flueggea; species Flueggea neowawraea. The sequence goes on from CAODLS010718398.1 coordinate 3,648, forward strand.
TTTGATGGTCACACACTGTTTCATTCATTTAGTCACTTCATATGCGCCTCCATTTTATTGATCATATATTAACCAGAATATAAAATTTAGCTAGTTGCTTTTTTTTCATCTTCTTTTTTTTGTTGTATTTTATTTTATTTTCAATTGTTGTTGTGTTGTATTTTTATTAATTAATCAATGTAATTTTTTATTTATGTTTGTTATATTATTAACTTTTAATTAAAAATGTTACGATCTAAATTTTAGTTATTTTTTAATAAAAATAAATAATATATATAAAATAAAATGTCAATCTATAATTTTGTTAAATCAAAAAATTAATTTTATTTTATAAATAATATTAAAAAATTAAATTTTTGTTTGGTTTACGAAAAAATAATGATAGAAAATGTGATTTAGAAGGAATATTGAGATAATATTCTTTTTTAAAGTTATAAATAGATTTGTTGGTTGGAGATATTTTTACTGTAGATGTATTTTTAGAATAAGTTGTTGTAAAAATAAAGTTTTAAGTTGTAGATTACCTAAGCAATTAATAAAAATTGCCAGTACTAGCTAAACCAACAATTAGCATCAAAAACCAGCAAAACCAACAATGGTTCTCCAATAAAATAAAATAAAAATTTACTCTTGCAATTGGAGCTCTGAACAATAGAGAGAGAAAAAAAAAAAAAAGCAAGCTCGAATGAAGTAATGGAGAAATACTAAAAAAAAAAAGCATAGAACTGACAAGGAAAAACGTAAATCTAAACAAGAAACAAAAAAAACTATTAGTAATGGCGTTTTTTGAGGGATAAAGTTGAAGCAAAGAGTCTAAATATGCAGGAAAAAATGAGAAAAAACTCCCTGACCAAATTAAACAAATTTTTTTATTCATCAAGTTGTCCTGCCTATTGTCAATCACTGCCATACAAGTATTAATATAACATACTCCTTGCACACAAGTTATGCTACCAATTACTGCTCCTAGTAAGAATAACAATAGGTATAATATGAATAGAGTATATTAATAATTTTATTTATATTTATAGTTTATATTATGTATTTATATTTTATCTGTATTTATACAGGTAACAAATATTATTATTCGTGTTTTATCTACAGAGTATTTATTTACCCGTATGGTACCCATTTATCTATGATTTAAATTTAATTAATTAATTTAACAAATAATATACTATCAATTTAGAACAATAGATTAGAAAAATACCCGAGATAATATAAAATACTATATTCACAAAACATAATATAAAAGTTATAATTTATAACTAATGTAATTAATGAAATTGTAATGTGATAAATTATCACTTGAAGTTTCTAAATTGCATTTTAGCGGACTTGTCTGAAACTTATTTAGGTTTTGTTTAAACTATATTTATATTTCAGACTTTTTTAAAACTTCTTTATAACTTGTTTATACGTTGTTTATATATTTTTATAGGTTGTTTATATGTTATCTATATATTATATATATAATGTTTATATATTGTATATATGTTGTTGATATGTATAATATATTTATATGTTGTATATATGGTATGTACAAGTTACAAACATAGCATAAACAAGTTATAAAATTAATACTTATATGTTTTACATCTCTGTAAAAGATATAAAAATTACAAACATAGAATGAACAAGTCATAAACATAGTATATACAAGTTACAAATATAGTATAAACAAGTTGTAACATTAATATTTGTATGTTTTACATTTTTGTAAAATATATACAAGTTAGAAACATAACATAAACAAATCATAAACATATATAATACATATGTGTGTGTATATATATATAACATGTATATATAATACATAATAAATATATATGTGTGTGTAAGTATGTATTATATATATAAATATATGTATTATATATATGTAGCGGGCATGAGTAACGGATACCAGTATGAATATTACTCAACGGATAATGGTACGGGTACAGGTATAGTATTTTTATATTCATATTATATTCATACCGCACAATAAAATATGGATATTACTCGTATTCATATCTATACCCAATCAAAATGAATAATATCCGTGTTAACTAAATACAAATAAAACCAATATCCATCAAATAGATATAAATTGTCATCCCTATATATACCTTACTTAAAGCCATTATTAGTACAAAATGGACAAAATACTTTACCCATTTTACTATTTTTTGTCGTTTTCTTTGTTTGTATTTTTCTATCGAGAGATTTTTTTTTTATGATTCTGTCCTTTTCATGGAATTTATAAACGAAAGCCCCATTTGAAAATTTAACAGCTCATTGAAACTTGAAACATGGAGTTCAACCACAATGTTACTTATTTTGGAGATAATTATTATACTACATTATGCTATATTTATTTTCCATTAATGTCTCTTTATTAAAATTTTATTCACTATTTTTATATTCTTTTTATACTTCATCATGAGATCCAATGGAGTAGATATTGACATGGTGCTCAACATTACAGTGGATGCCCTGAAAGCATCAATTGTAGAGAGTTGGTATTCACACTTTTCTAACACAAAGCAACCTTCCCCACTAAAAGAAGGTTGTTAATACACATACGGTTGGCTGTGCACCACCATTGTACACAACAAAAGAATGGAATCGACTGACTTTTTTATTTTTTTTCATTTAATTAATTTCTTTTCTATTTAATCTCCTTATTTTTTTTCTTTATTTTTTAATCATTTATTTTATTATTTTATTTTATTTTTTTAATCAAGTAATTAAAATTGGACAATGTTTTTATTTGATAGTATAATATTTTTAGTATTTTTTATTAATGTTTAGGCATTATTGCAATTCTATTAATGAAATTATATTTTTAATGCTCAATTTTTATTTTTTTAAGTTAAATATTTATTCAATCAACTATTAAATTTTATTTTATTAAAATTATTATTTTAAAATATTTAATTAAATAATTATTAAAGATAAATATTATATACTATAATTTCTAAAATAATATTTTTAACTCAAATATTAACTCAAAATATTTATGTAAAATAAATATTTTTATTATAATTTAACTGTTCTAAATAAATAAAATAATAAATAAAGTGATTATAAATTTTATATTAGAATATAATGAGAAACTAACCATCAAACAGAAATAGTTTGTTAAATGAAGAATTAGTAAATTGTTAATGTTGAAAACTCATTAAATCTAAAATAAATTAATGCATTAGAGAAGTCCTAAGAGTAATGTAAAAGCATAAAGGAAGAATGCTAAGTAACCTTGACTACGAACAACGTTGGACGTTATATTTACTTTCACTACATCGTAATATTAAATTGAATTTTAACATGAATCCGCCTTTCATTTGAAATCGCCTTTCATTTGAAATCAAAGATAACTAGAGAATAAAAGTCTCACATATTAACCACACCATAATCGAATATGGTTAAAGCTGTTCGAACATGATCAAATATACTAAAATGATTGATCATGTCATGACCAAGGATGAACTCTTGAACATTCCAAAATGCTGCATTAATATAACCGAAAACAATGATGAAAACCAAAACTAATTCAAGAAGAATTAGCATGCATAAATGTTAATCACATGAGGTAACAGAAAGTGCTACACGAAGATCATTAGATGTTCCACACACATACATTCGATAAGTTTCGATTTCTCGTCGAAAACCTTTCGAGTTCTGGGGAGCGGCATAATGATTATTGCTCAAGTTATCACGCACTGAAAATATAATTTCTCTGACAATGGGTTCATGACCATTAAGAAGATTACCCATGCTTAGCACTTTTCTCCAAGATTGGTTAGCAGTAGGTGATGGGAACATGTTCGATACGGCCTGTCTCTCATTCAACTTCACTTGCTGCTTCATATCGAACTCCTAAAAGAAGACAACTGATCAGAGAAACTTCAAGTTCAAACAATACAAATATATTTATAGCTAGACATCAAATACACTAAACCTTTCAGGTTGTTAGCATTTCTTGAAGCTGGTTCAGATTTATAATAATGCCACATTTCAACAAATGCTTATACAAGGTTAATAATAACCTCTTGATAATGAGATAGAAGTCTCTGACTGACTATTTTAAGCATTGATGCTTCACTGCCAAGATAAAAAATACTAAACAAAGACAATCCTATGATAAACATTAAAATTTTTGGCAGAATAGACATGTTACCTTTTGATCAGTATCCACGGAGCCTGTCCCCATTCTTGGAAGGTAAAAATTGAAGCAGTCAATGAAGATTGCTTCAGCCAGCCTAGGAGCTTGCATAAACTTGCGATGAAGAGAAGCTGCAAGAGTAAGCAACTTCTCAACATGTTCAAAGATATGAGACAACCGTCTTAGGTCCTCAAAGGTTTCACTGTTAGCAGATAGATGATTTGCTGCCAAAAAAAAGACAGAATTATACTCAAAGTTCCTTGAGAAACTGTAAATTTAGAGAATCAAGAAAAAGAAAAGAAATATCTACTTTGCAAAGGCCTCAACAAGGATGCCATGGTAAGGTATAGTTGCTGAAGTTTTGTTCTCATCTGCTTCAAGTCCCCAAAACTGGTCAGGTTTAACGTGCCAGCTGATGCTCTGAAGGCGGTGCAAACCATTTGCTCAAGCAGTTGAGGGGGTTGCAGTGTCTCCAAATAATGTAGGATCTATAAATTTAAGTGCCTCAACAGGTCAAAATCCAAATCCACAATGGACAAACAAAAACAAAAAAAGATGAGGAAATAAGCATCTTAACCAAAACATACAACAGCAATAAAGATATCCAGTTTTTTCTTTCCAAGAAGAGTAACATCTGCATTGTTTAATTCCAAAGTCAAAAGCAACAAAGGCTCAAACAGTATATAATTGCAAGATTTACAGCAATATAGAAAAATAATATTTGATCCTGGTTTTCTGAACAAGTATTGTTAGTATCCAAGAATGTTGCATAACAAAAACTGACAACTAAGAGATTGTTTGGTTTCAAATGATTTGAAATGAAATATTCGAACAAATTTGCACATATACCCAAATCTATTGTTTGGTTTATGAAAAAATAGTTACCAAGTATATACATTTTTCAACATCTTATACGAGCAAGATTTAAAATTTCACCTTAAGTGTGTCACTACAAGAATAATTCATTTTTATAATGCGAGAACGTGGACTTGGATGAAATATCATTCTAAAGATATAACGAAACAATAGATTCATAGACTATTTACATTTACGAAATGTGCACAATTAGTGATATGTGCACATTTAAAAATCTTGCCAAACAAATCAGACCTCCAAGCATCTATGTTTTTTTTTTTTGGGTTCAAGACAGATCACACAGACAATATGAACAGTGACATCTGAGAGGAATACTCACCAATTTGAGGAAATTTATTATCAAAGAATAGTTACTGAAACAAGGTTAAAGATGAACACTGTTGCCGCACACCTCACACAATAAACCAAGCCTTTAATAAAACTAATTTGTTAAACTGTGGTAAAATCAATAACTCTCCCAACGATGAAACCACTAGCAGCCAGGACTTTCAAGCTTATTATGCTTTCTATTAGGGTATTTGAAGAGGACACATTGAAAAGTATCATTGACAGTAAAAGGACCACAGGAGAAATTGGAGAAATGTGGCTCAGGGAATTTTCTTACAAACTTCGAAATTAGACTCATGAGAGTTTAGTAGTGGTTTAAAGTGCACTTCATCTCATTTGGGATTATTGACTGCATTAAGGTAATGCAAGAAGTCAACTCCAAGGCAACAATGGATTCTGTCTAAATAGTGGTGAATTATTTGTCAAGTCTATCTGTTATTTTCTACGTAGCTCTCACGCTAACTTTCTCCTCAATTACTTACATCACACTTGCCTAAGAGATGTGAAGTTCGACTCTTTTAAGATAAGCAAGCACATCCCTCTGAATAAGTTTTATGGCCAGGAAAGTACTTGAATATATCCTTTTTGTGACTGTATGAACTAATTCCACAATATTCATATGATGGTGCAACTAGGGATGGCAATTGGTACCCTACTCATTGGGTACCGACCCTACTCGTCCCTACTCAACATGGGTATTACTTGTTGTGACCGGGTATAAGTACAGATAATATTCGTATTTTATTGTGCGAGTATAAGTAGGATATGAATATAGTCTTACCCTACTTGTCCCTAGATCTATACCCACACCCACATGTATATAATGTAATATGTAGTATATATAATACATGATTATAATATATATCATATGATCACTACTATAATACATTTACACTTAAGTATTATCACTAATCTAAAGTATTACAACTCTAAACTTTTTTTTATTTCTCACGAGGTGTCTTGAATGAGCGCCAACTGTGGGAGGCACCTTTAAGCCCATACAAGGCATAGACTAATCCCCGCTCGCACTGGAACGGTCCACCAAGGGGTAAAGTACTGGCTATCGTAGTGTCTTCATACGAGAGCGGCGATCGAACCCCAGGCCTCTCTTAAGGGACGAGAGTGTCGAACTACTCACACCAACCACAAATAGTTATTACAACTCTAAATTGATACTCTAAACTATAATCTATATTATAATACTAAATAATAATAATTATACGTCCATATTCAGTGACTTATTATCATTTGATGCAAATTATTAATGTAACAGCAGATGTAAAAAACATTAGACCTTTTGTTTGAAAACATTCAAATATGATTTTTAAATTTTTATAGAATATTATATATCTTTATCATTGATATCTTATTATTATTCGAAGTAATATCTTAAAGTTTTTGACATGTTATTACTTTTTAAGTTAACTAAATATATTTATACAACGGTCAAATGAGTGCTCTACCCTACGGGTATAATACGGATAACAAATTGTCACCCGTACGGATACGGGTTATGTATAGGTATATGATATAAGCTATAGATACGAGTAAGGTGTTGGAAACTACATATTAGGAAAGTCAACAAAAGAATATTTTCCTAGAAATTAGTCCTAAAAATCAGCTAACATATTTCTTGTACAACTTTTGTTTCCTAGCCTAGTTGTACCACTACACTATATATATGTGTAACTATGTATTGCAGAGATATAGAGTAATACACTCATACATTCCCTAATTCTCTAGATAAGAATATTAACATACTTTATCCATACCCTACCCAATCCATTGCCATTCTATTGGTGCCCTTTGAGTGCTTTTTTACTCAACAACGTCAATGACAAAAACAGAAGGGAAAAAAGAAAAGTAAAGAAAAGAAAGAAGTAGCAATTGTTTACTGAAAAGACTGACCTTTTCTCCTTCTCGATTCGGATCCAGAAGGAGCTTCTGCTCATAAGTTGGCAAAGCAGGTGCATCATTCCAAATTTTTTGCCACAAGTTCCTACGATCGGACATTCTTTGAGAAAGTCGTCCTCGGGGAGGCCAGTCATCCTTCAAACCCTTCACCATTTTACTCATGGACAGTCCAGTTTCTGCAGTCTCTTCACTCTCCCAATCTCCGGGTGAATGCCACCGGATAAAATCTTCGAAAACAGCATCTGGGTTCGCTGCTTTGAATGCCGACATATCTACTCCAGATTATCAAAAGTCACCGACTCAGAATCTTAAAATAGTAAAAGGAAACTGCATATGCCATTAAAAATTTATGCATTTTCAACAAATTAGCAGAATTTCCCGGTGCCAAAGAAGCACATGACTTTAAGTTAAAGAACTTAACCAATGGGCTTATAGCTCATTGGTACTGGAATCCACATGACTTTAAGTTAAACAATTTAACCAATAGCTTATAACTCATTAGTACTAGATTCATCTCTAGCACTAAGAGTCGCGAGTTCGAATCCCAGGATCAAATAAAAAAGGCTTATCAAAAAAGAAGTGAAAGTATTTAGGTGAAGACCCAAACAATGGATTGTATCGTATTCCTTAAGACCCCACCTTAAATTTTAAGAAACAAAGCATTTCTTGCATCACTGCCAAAGTATATTTATTTGACCACACTGTCCATAATCCAAACTTTAAACGCCCCCATCAAAATATTATTTATACTATGGGAAGATTGTCACAGAGGCAGAATTTATGGATCTTCCAGAGTAATCAAGACAACAAATGAAAGATAAGTTTATTGTAGATGAGGGAAAAAAAAACATGTTTCTTATTATAAATACCTGATGACAGAATCTCTCTCTCTAGCTGCGCTGAAAAATTCTGCAATCAAACAATAGAAAGTTGCATCTGTTCATATAAATTACAGTTCTTCAAAGACAAATTAGCAAATAAAATACACAAGTAGAAATTTTATTCTCTTCAATAAAATAGATTCATAATCAAAAGTGTAGCAAGAAAGAAAAATAACTTAATTAAAACTTTTGTGTATGGGGGTGGGTGGGTGTATGTGTGCGTGTATATCCACTGTTGCTAGCTAAACAAAAAATAGTAAACACTTGTTGACCCAAGAAACATCCAAACTATGATCCTGCCACATTTATACTGTTGACTTTTTTACAAAATGGTAAAATTTCAGTGCTAAGCACATCACTGCTGTACGTCAAGATGTTGACATGTAGGACTTGTCTTGCTTAAGTTAGAACACCTGAACTGAAGTTTATTAGACCCATGTCTACATAAACTAAAGCAAAACTGTAGCTCCAATTAACAAACAGCTCAGTAACAGAAAGCCCCCACTTAGAAACTAGTTGAATGCCTCCTAATCACAGCTATTTGCAATTTGACAAAAACAAAGTAATGGTGATACTCAAGTATGGGGCAAAAGTAATGTCTAAAAAATGAATCAACAGACGCTTCAAAAACATGCACTCTCTCTTCATGCATGTCTTCTGTCATAAGTGGCGGATCCTACAAAACTTTTAATAATAAATATCATAATCGTTTAATACTTTCAAACCGATTAACATGTGATTGGCAGACCTGTGTGAATGGGGCATGCATACTCTGATATGATTTCAGAAGCATCATCGACCCCACGACACCAGCTGAGCCCCTCCTAATGTTGTCTGAGGCATTCAGATTAGTAAGCTTAATATCTTCAGGCTTCTTAGGTGACTTCGATGAAGTTGATGTTGATGCTGACTTTTCATATCTATGAAAATCATACCACAAGAAGTTCTTCACTTTTTTGTAAAAAAAGTGTGCACAAATCATGCATAAAATGAACCAAAAAAAACTGTGAAAAAGTCATTAATCACATCATAAGCTACTTTCACATACACTTGGCCATACATACTACTATACAGAGATTATGGCATCTAAGCTCATTGATGGCAGATCTGCCATTTCCAGAGCCGTATGGCTCCAAGGATAAAAGTGCCAAGTGGCACCATGCCTCATTTCATAAAACTTTTGGACCAGAAAATAAGACAGCAACTCCAGAGATAAATATTTTAAAGCAGAAAATATTCAGAAACAGCTGCAGACCAAGTATCTGAAACCAAATTTTTTTTCTCTCAATTTTTTCACTACAAAAAAGCAGCCATGAAAAAGCAACCGGGGTGGAGGAAAGGGGGAAGAAAGCAAACACGAGTAGAATACTGAAAGTTGAAGACTTAAAAAAGTAAGGAAAAAAAAAACTACCACAAATAGCTTTATGAATCTCCTAACATTTTAAGCTCATGAAATATTTTATACACACACTCAATAAGCACAGTGGTCAGAAAAAAATAAGAAGTTAATAACCTTTCCAAAGTCAATATTAACTTAATTTTTATAAATCTTTGATTCTGAAACAAGATTATTAGCCTAAAAATCAGACAGGTTTTCAGTATTTTCTTTTTTTCCGTGTAGAAAACAAGGGAGTTCTCACTTGCTTAATTCACCTGTCACCACGAGGCCCATTAAACTTTTCACCAGGCATTTGCTTATTGTTTGTCCCATTCCCAACTAGACCATCGTCCTGCACTATCCAACCACTAAATGAGAAAGATGAAAAGATAAATAAAACTTGTTAATTCAAAAGAGCAAGCATCAAGTGCCAGAATAAGGAAAACAAAGCATTAGTTTCACCTGAATATGAGCTTCAGCATGATCATTGCTTCCTATACAGTCTTGAAATTCTTCATTCAGTTCACACTTCTTCTCAATGCATACGGCAAGCTGCAAAAAAAAAAAAGAATAGTAAAGTGATTCAGCCTTCAAAGGACAGGTGCATAAGAGCACTAGAACTAGAACAAGATGCTCTATAAGTATTACACCTTTGAGGAATCAGGAACAATTAGTCCGCAGTGATGATCTTGTCTTAACAGGAGATAACAATGCAAATATTTGATTTACATCCACTACTAGAGGAACCAATATTATTAATTCCAAAACAGGAAATTGTCCTCAAGAAAATAAAAATCCAAAAATGAAGAATATCCTCGATGACAAATCAAGATATTTCCATGGACTATCTGATTGATTCCATTATAACTAAAAAAATAAAAAAAAAAACAAAAAACAACAGACCACAACTTCTTCTTGAAGCAGTATGATTTATCTAATCTATATGGCCTCCACCACCATCTGCCACAAAATAATCTTATGTAGGTTTTCAATAGTTGAGATCAAACTGGAAATATGCCAGAAAGCAAGGAACCTTTCATCACAACTGTAAGCAATACCAGTAATCTTTTATACCTCCCACTCCAAAGAAGAAACAAAAGGACTCCTATGTTTTACAAACATCAACATGCTCCAGTTCTAAAATTACAAGAACAATTCAATGTCAAGTCAGTAACATTATAAAACAAGTTCTGCTATTGCACATCTAGAGATTTTTAATTAAATGGAAACGTGAGCTAGTTTCAATTATCACAGAAAAATGCTTAAGAGGCTGAACAACATTAAAGGAAAAATAAATTGAGGAACTCGTTGAATTATGTTTATAAAATTTGAGTTTTTGTGAAGCAAATGTTTTCATCTTTAAATTTACCATTTGAAGTTTCTGGTTTATCAAACAGGTTGTCAGATCAATTGGACCACTGGCTTTCATTTTGGGAAGTGGCTGTGACTCTTCCCAGCACCAGCGTACTTCACGAACAAACTCTATCCAAAGCACAGCAATAGCTAAAATATGCAGGAAAAAAATATCCAGTCATGAAAGATAAACTTCTCAAAATTCACATGTTAATAAAGTCATGAGCTCATGCTAAATGGTTCAAACACCTTGTATTCATGATGAAAAAGAAATACATACCACGAATATTGCAGTTCCCAACCCACAGGGCATGCAAACAAAACTGTGCAAACAGAGACCCAAATGGAGCACCTTTAATAGCTCGAGAATTCTTAGGCTCTTCGAAAGCAAAATCTGCAGGTTGAGATCCTGCAAGTAGAAAAAGACAGCGGAAAAAACTTTACATGAAAGTAGTTTCTACAGATTTCACCAGAGCATCAAAAGAGTTTAAAAACACCTCAAGACAAAATCACTGGAATCTTGCAAAACTTCAACATTATGGCTAAACCAGCTTGAATATTATGATTAGAACTCATTAATTAAGTGGAAAAAACAAAGAGCACAAAGTATACCCTCATGAAAAAGATCTTTGAACACACGATCGAGAACTGTAGGTGGGGGTATGACCATTGAAGATTTGAGATTATCAGAATCAGGGTTTTCAACTGCAACAGCCAAAAAGACAAAAAGAGGGGGGGGGGGGGGAATATAAATTTAAAAAGGTCAAAATGAAGCAGCCAAAATAACATGTGCCAAGTTCCATAAAGGAAAAAAGAAAGCAGGGGACATTTCAGACATTTCAAACCTGACACAAAATCCTCCATAAATTGGGCATCAAAGCACATAGCCAATGCATCAATTAGAAGGCGCAATTGGGAAGCAAATCCAATTCTATTTCCTTCTGAGCTACAACTTCATGGAACAACAGAATTTTAAGATTATCATACTGAAAATTTGTGCAAATACAATTGATAAAAAAATGAGAAGATTAATAAAGATTAGCATTGAGCAGAAAGAAAAAATTATTTGCCAAATCTGAGTGAGTTCCATTAGCAATTACTGAAATTTGGACTTAGAGTTCCTTCATCGTTAATTCTTTACCAAATAATAAGTCTACTTTGTTGCGTTCACAATGTGGTCACCAGGTTCATTTTCAATAAGCGGACTACTCCACTGCTCAGACTCTCAGTTATTTGAATCTAAATTAGCCAAACCAAATTGGCAAGAATTATACTGCTTCTTGGATTTCACACACCTTAACTGTTTCTTTTCAAAACACATGAAAGAGAAATTTTAACCAAATATGTTTGCAACCAATTATTTTTTAACATGGTTTGAGTCACTCACAAAATAACAAGAAAAACTATAAGCCCACCATTACTCATTACAGATAGTAGAAGATTCAGTTTTAGAGTTTTAGAGCATCTCTAATGCTCTCTTTTTGAAGTCTAAATTTTTTTATTTTTAAAGAGCCAACACAAAAAATAAAGCTCTAATGTACTCTTTATATTTTAAATTTAGATTAGAGAGTGGTTTTGACTCTCCAAATTTAGATAACTAAATTCACTCTTTATCTTTTATGTTATTAATGAGATTCAAATTTTCATAACATTTCTACCACTCTTCTTATTTTTTATTTATTTTTCTATTATTTTTATTCTACTTCTAAAAGAAAAACATTTAATTTTAGAGAACACCATTGGAGACAATTTTTATTTTCACTCTTTATAAAATACTCTTTCTTTATACAAAAAGTACACTAAAAAATAAATAGTATTGGAGATGCTCTTAGGAGAGCTTTCTAGCATTTTTAAGGCATTAATCCAAATCTAGACTATCTAACTTCATATTTAACTCCATCTGCATATCAGCAATCTACATTTAGTTTTCATGATTCGTATTATTGAGATTCATTGAATAAATGTGCAACAAAGCAACAACCTACAAGCCAAGATCCGGAAAGTCATTAATGATGTTACCCTAGCAACACTCAGGAAAAGTAAGCAAAAACTATTGGCATTAAATCAAAAATGTACAGAGATTATCTAGCTTACAAATTCGGTGATAGAACTGGAAGTACCATCCATTTCTCCGCTTCATGAGGAGATGTATTTTCTATCTCAGCCATATCAAGAGAACTTTTAAGTATCTTCTCTGACCAAGTGGAGACCAATTCCAATCCTGTTTTTATTAGAAATTAAAATAAGTGATCAATTTCTAGATAGAAAATGCTAAATAAGCTACAACTGTCATCGATATATCTAGATAGTACGTATTCTCTACATGCCACAAATAAAGTGAAAAGTGAGGAAGTAATGTAATAAAAAATGTAGAATATCAGACAAGGTAGCTAATAGTTCATAAATCTCATGCCAAGCCCTTCAAGCATACGACTGTTAACTGGAAAGAAAAAAAAACTATAATGAAAATAATGCCCTTCGGATTAAAGAATATTCATAATAGGTCATTTGAAACTCTAGAAATTGCATTCAGCAAGCAAATTCAGACAGTGTAACCAAAAGGAGGAACAATACACAAGGGAAGTTTTTTAAGCATAATGTAAACCCAGACATTGTAAATGCACCTTTTAATGGGTCCTCTGAAGAATACCATTCACTCCAAGGACAATCATCATCCCAATGAGATCTGTTTCCAGTGTCACCACCATGATTTTCTCCATGATCTTTAATCTCAGCATCAGGAGTTCGGAGATTATCACTGTCATCATCATCATAAGAAACGGTTCTGTAGGTTGATTTCATTGTAAAATGGACTTGGAAAAGTTGCATTGCAGTGTCCAATGTAGAATAAGCCTTCAACACCAAACAAATAAAATAAATAATAAATAGTAACACCAGGAGGGACAAGATTTCATGGACACAATAAATGGAGTCGCATAAAAGCTCTAATGAGAACCCCCCCGCACAAACTGTGGCATCACAGAATATTAAATCTAGCAGCCTGGTATAAATAAAAATCTCCCATTCAAAGGAGCTTCATAGTAGACATCCTTCCTTCAAGGAAAGAATAGAAATTAGATTCCTGTTATGTAAAATCTTGCTACAAATTCGGGGAAAAAAAATGTGCATGCATCAATTTCCAAGAGATGACAGCAATCCTAAGAGATACTGTAAACATATCATTATAAAGAGAATCATCTAATATGAACTTACAAATTTAGAAATAAATAACTCGTACAGCCCTTCCAAATGCATAAATTTTATAGGAACTTGGCTACCAATACGATCTGCCTCAAATCTTCTAGTAAAAACAGTCCCCATATTTTGGATTCCAATATAAGCTTTA
>CAODLS010718475.1:0-12260 GCA_948243855.1 Flueggea neowawraea
ATTGATGCTACCGTTAATCTCAAAAATGTCTCCAGATCATAAGAAGTAAGCTTGCTGCGAATATTATAAGTCAACCCTTCATCAAATTTGTTAAATTTCTCTTATTCTGTGGAAACTAGATTTGATGCGTACATTGACAACTGTGTGCATTTTAACCCATACTCAGCAACAGACATATCCTTCTGCTTTATCTCAATAAACTCCCTTCGCTTTTCATTTCTAAATACTGATGGAGTGTACTTTTCATGGAACTCTCAAAGAAAATCATTCCATTGCAACACAGGTGGTTGTTCTAATGCATGTTGAGTTGTCTTCCACCAATTGTAAGCATCACCTTGAAGTAAAAATACAACGTAATCCAACTTCTCATCTGGTGTACATTGCATCAGATTGAACACCCTTTCAGTACTTTCTAACCTTGCTTCGGCTACTGCAGGATCAGTAGTACCATAAAATGGATTGACTCTGAGTTTCTGTAACTTCTCAAATCGACACTCTCTTTGAACTGGAGGGGCGTTCCCGACCTGATCATTATCTTGATAAAATACATGTGCATTTCTAAATCTATCAGCGTATGGTGCATGAAAATCATCAACAGGGTCTTGGTCAGCCGATCTCTCTCTCCTGTGAACTGCTCGTACCACGATTCTACATATGAAAATGATGTCAAATGTCACATAGTCTATTCAATCCAAATGTGATGCACATATGAGAACCCATTAAAGATCTAATTCCTGCTCGATACCAATAAATATAACACACATACCCTTATAGCATATATTCACATAATTCTATAGCACATACAATATAGGTACAGTAATACCAATGAAACAACAACAAGAAGTTCAATATGCAGATATCATTAGATTAACAAAATCAACTAGATACAAACTATGATGAGCCATAGAGATCTCATCGTCAACACCCTATATGCACATGTGTGATGGTGAAAGAGAATGATCGCGGCATTCCGACCTCTGTCGCTTATGTGTATCTACAATTCTGAAAACTGGCTCAAGTATAATTTTCAATACCTGGAAAAAAATATTGCGCTTTATATGAGTCACAACTCAATAAGGAACCCAACAAATAACAAGCAATATATAATCAAATACTATATATACAAACAACTCAACATAACACAAGTAAAATATATACGTTCAAGATATCAATAAGAATGCAATGATGTTCTATTTATTCTGTAATGGTCCAATATGTCAAGCATAGTCCCGGGTTTTCCAATATAACAGATCTCAAGGATCTTCCAATACCAATAAAATTGACCCGAAGGTCTGATCAAATAAATCAAATAAATCGTTGGCCAACCCAATATCGTCGAATGAAATCTAGAGGTGGCTGATACGAGTTTTAGCTAGTATAGCACTTAGTTCCATCTACTTTATCATATAACCAATATTTCCAATAGAATTGCATATACCTGATCAAATTGGCCATACAATTTCATTTACGTCATATGAATTCAAATGCAATACTTGTAATCAATATAGCACAACATGATTTTCTGATAGCTCATACAAGTGTTCAACTTATAGACAACAATACTTCAACATATCAGAAAAAATTTCATCAACCTCACATATTCAGTTCGTGAAAATAACACATTGGAAATAATATCACAAATCTCATATTAGCTAGTAACATCCACAATATAACAAATAATAAATGATATAGCACAAATAACACACAAGGGTTCACTCGCAGTACAAATATACGTTCCACATTCCTAGATTGCCTCCAGAATATCTCCAAAATGTTGTTCACCTAATACACATAAGCACACAATTTCCTTTCAATACTGAATGCGCGTATGCGCAGCCATATGGATGCAATGCATAATGATGCATGTTCTGATTTGGACACTTTTAATATGCACTTATACATATATATGGAATGATTCAAGATATTATCATTAGTTTTAAACCCCCTAATAGGCGTACATTAACCATATACACTACACATATAAGGGACTGTTTATATCGAAAATCAGGCCTTACATCCTTCAAATGGACTCTATGCACACAATCGGCCGAATTTACGCTAATTTAGCTAATTACAATTATACTCATATGTAGCCCCTGAAACTTTACAGGCATATTTTTGACACATATATAAACAATTTTCATGTTTTACACTTCAACCAATTCCATTTCTAAATGGCTCAAAACACCAGCACAAGTACAATATGAAATCTAAATGCTAACAACCTCATCTATCAGTTCATATGTATAGATGTTCAAATCATGTTCCAATTAATATCAGACCTTTAAAAACATGTTATAATGCATAATAAACATGAAAAAATAAAGATAAACACTCACCACACTCCTAAGATACAGATAGTGCAAGAACCCATAAATCAAAATGCCTAGCTGAAATGCTTTTCCCTTCCTTTCTCCACATTTTCTCTCTTGTTTTCTCTCAATTCAGACCCAAAAAACGTAACTAATGAGGTTTGGAAGCTGAACCATGCTCTTTTAAGCTTTAGATGATAATAGGCAGGTGGAAACACTAGGTTCAGCCACACTGCAACCTTATTGCAACCTTCTCAACACCTGTTCTATGCATGGATCTGTCATCTACCACTCACTAAATCTTTAGATTATTATAATCATCCACTTAGGATAATTCATACAACCATCCTAATGTCTTTAACAAATTACCTATTTAGTCCCGTCTCGTAATAATTTCACTTTTGACCCCTATACTGTTACTAATAAACCCTATAGAATTTGTATTATTAATATATGCAATGCCAAATGAATGCGTAACTATGCATGCTATATGCATTGCATGCTCATATGTATGAAATTTTGGTTACTATCGCTACAATGGCACCCAAAATTCAGTACCAAAAGGCTTGACGAAAAAGCCCACGACCGTGGTGATCAAACCCCAAGGCCGACATTGTTCATAGAGGAATTGTTCATTGTGTTACTATTCTCAAGTCACTGTTCACAAGTTACTGTTTATCACCGAAGAGTGCCACGGCGTGGCACTATTCACCACGCCCGTGGTATCCCACAGGTGACCCAAAAAAGTGTCTGAATGAAAATAAAAAGAGTGGGGACCAAAGGCACAATCAAGGGCATCTCTTGGGGAATATTCTTAGTGTTTATGGGGGACCTAAAGCGCTATAAATAGGTCTCTCCTACATAATTTTTGGCAACCTTGGACATACAAATTCAAGAAAGAGAGAATCATTCTCTTACTCATTCTCTAAGGAAGAATCAAGGAGGAGAGAGAAGAGGATTGGAAGAGGGCTTCATCAACCATCAAGAAAAGTTTTATTCTATCTTTTTATCTTCTTTTCTTTGTTTAGAAATATTTCTAGCATTTCATTTTATTGTTTTATGCTTAATTTCCTAAACATGTGAGCTTAATTTCTTTGTTAGGGTGTAGAGATATGAACCTTGGATTTATGTTGCTTTAATGGATGATCATTATTATGGATTTTGTGTTTTTAATGTTATATCTATTGTTTTGATGCTTTAATTGTTAAATCTATTGTTGGTGATGATTATATGACTTGTTATTAATTGAATGATGTTGAGATTCGCGACCTCAATGTTATTTTTAACACACCTAAGTGATGAATTGAGATATCAAGATTGGGTTATGTCACAAGCATAGAACTTGTATGGTTTTAGGATAGAAATATACATATGCCTACAAGGTGTTCGATGAAATTCCTCAACAATCCTAATGGGACTAATTTGAGTAGGTGAGGCAGAAAGGACCCCACCTAGGGAGTGTAGGCACTACTTGAGTGACCTTGATAGAGGCCTTTGTGATATTTGTGGAGAGAACACTCACACCCAATGTGTTAAAACCCAATTTCATTTGTTATTGCAACTAAATCCTTGGTTTTATCTCGAAGCTCTAACGTTTTCCAACTATTGAATATTTCATTTTATTTTATTGCTTATTTTTAATTCCAAAACCCCAAAAAATGATGATTTTATTTGCTTTTCTCTTTTTAATTGACCACAACTAGACCTGTTCCCTTAGGTTCGATATCCTTGGAATACTTCCAAGTAAAACTACATCGATTCTAGTACGCTTGCTAGAGGTCGATTAAGTTTTTGGCACCGTTGCCAGGGAGCGGCTTATTTTTGTGGTCATTTTCATTTTTGTTTTATTTACTTGTTTATTCTTTTGCACTTGTAGGTATTTATGCTTTTGAGACGCACTAGGAGTTTGGAAAATCAAGAAGTTATCCCTTTGATCCCTGAGATAGAAAGAGTTTTGAGGGCAAACCGAGCCAATCAAAGAAGAATAAGGATGGAAGGAATAGCTAGACCTCGAGGTAAGGTTGAGGATGCTAGAGTTGAGCAAGCTCAAGGAGTTGGTAATGGGCACCAAATGGGGGGCCGAATAAATATGAGGGAGATACAAAGGTTGATCATTGGGGCATCTCCTTCTTGCATTAGATTGAGGCTAATAGCAAGGAACTATGAGTTGAAGAGCATTCACTTCACTATACTACCATCATTTCATGGCTTGCCATCGGAGGATCCATTGACCTTCTTGAGGGAGTTCTGCACCACCATCCAAACATTCCCTTTACAAGGTTTGGTTGAAGATGACTTGAGGATGAGATGTTTTCCATACACCTTGAAGGATCGGGCTAAGTCTTGGTTGATCAACTTACCAGAAGGTTCTCTTGGCTCTTGGGAGGAGATATATGACAAGTTCATGATGAAATATTATATATAACATGTTCATGATGAAATATTATTCTCCTCAAAAGACGGTGGAATTAAGGAGCAAGATTTTCTCTTTCTCACAATTGGAGGGAGAACCTTTTCATGAGGCATGGGAGTGCTTCAAGATACTTCTCACTCAATTCCCTCACAACAAATTCTTTTTGGCATTGCGTACCCAATTTTTCCATGATGGACTCACCATACATGGGCAAACCTTAGTGGACACGGCTTCGGGTGGCTACTTTGGAAACAAGATTGTCGAGGAGGTTTATGACATTTATGATATGTTGGCAATAAATTCACAACAAAAAGCGGTTAAGGGATGAAGAGCGGGCATGCATGAGGTAAATACTTCCACTTCTCTCGAATTAGCTTCAATGGTTGATGAATTTTCTAGGAAGATGAATTTGTTGCTTAGAAAGAATGCTTTGGCGAATGAGAAATGTGCTTATTGTGGAGTAATGGGGCATAATGATGCCAATTGTGGGATGGCCAGAGGAACGGATGTAGATGTTGGTTGTGATGAAGTGAATTATGTGGGGGGATTCCTAAATGCTCAACCTAGGAATGATCCATATTCTAATTCTTATAATCCGGGATGGAGAAACCACCCTAATTTTTCTTCGCAAGATCTAACCTCTTCAAACCCACCTAGACCCATAGGATACCAACCAAGACCACCCTTCCAACCAAACAACAAAACTCAACCACCACCACTACCACCCCAACAAGAAAACCAAGCCAACAAGCCACCCTTGGAGGATATGTTTATGCAATTTATTTCCAAGATAGAAGCTAGGGATGCCATGGTGGAGCAAATTATCCAAAACCAACAAGCTATTATCAAAATCTTGAGAGTCAAGTTGGGAAAATGGCTAAGGCTATGTCGGATAGGGAAAAGGGAAAGCTACCAAGTACCTCCCAAATCAAACCAAAGGAGAGTGTGATGGCAATTACTTTGAGAAGTGGTAGAGCTCAACTTTGTTATCTAACCTATGAATAACCTATTCAAATGAGCAAATAAATAAGAAGATATCAAATTAGAGCCAACACAACACAGTAAAGATGAACCGAATCAATTAATAGGAAGTAACACCTAGACACTGAATCCCCCTAGACCAAACCAAGTGACAATGTTTTGTTACTCAAACAGTTATTCAGCAAATTGGACCGTGGAAATTCCTACGATATATTAACCTCTCTCTCGAGTTAGCTAACATCTAAAGACTAGGTTGATTAACTGGAATCTCTTCCTAATTAAAACTCCTATTGTTGCTTTTATCGTTCTGTGAATTTCACTATCAGGTTTCACCCTAATCTGGATGATTTATTTCGACCCATGTCTAGATTTGCATGCAACTCCTTCCAATTATGAGTGATCTATCATACAAGAAATCTCTCAAATACCTACGCACGAATCAATAGTTGAATCGAAAAGCGCGCAACAATCAACTCAACAATTAAACAATGAAAAATCATAATTGAATCCCAATTTCATAAATAACTGAATGAATAACAATCCATTAATCACAAGAATAGTCTAGGGTTCATCACATCTAGATACTTAAAAAGGTTTAGTTCATATTCTTAGAGAGAGAGATAACAAGATTAGAAGAAAACCTAGAGAGAGAAAGATAATCCATGATGAACCCTTCAATCTCTAGCTTGATTTCGTCAATCATGAAGATGATTGAGTTCTCCCTTGAGTTCTAGGCTTCTGACCCTAAAAATGAGTGTTTTTATGTCTGAAAATTGAATGAATGATTTCTGAAGGAGTTTCACGCTTTAAAACCTCACAAAACTCGATATGGTAGGACACGGCCGTGTCTTATCTTACCATGGCCGTTGGTTAAATGACAATTTTTTGAATCACATGGCCCAATAAACAGCCGTGTCTTAGGCTTCTCTATCCGTGTCCTAGTTTGAAAGGTCAGAACCTGTAGTTCTCATTCAGTTTTGCTCGGTCTTGCCAATTTCTTCAAAGCATCATGAATTGACCTGAAAACACAAGAGAAGCAATAAAAGAACCAAACTCATGATAAACGCGCAATTTATATTTAAAACACTATATAATTACACACTAAAACATGCATAAATGAGTGTTTATCAAACTACCCCACACTTAAATGGTGCATTGTCCCCAATGCACAAAATTGAGACAAGCATTAACTGTGAAAACAGTGAGGTAAGGAATGGAAAGAACGAGTTCGGGGACTTCCTTGAGAAATAGTGATCCCAATCATATATCAACATGAAGTCCATCCAATACAACGTCGGGCCTTGCAAGAGGAAACAAACAAACACATAATAACATAGAACAAAATGATAATAGTAATAAGACATGTGCCTACGAGTCTAGCATTCGATAACAAAACAAAATAAAAACAAAAGAGACAAAGAGCATAGAAAAGCAGGGCTAGTCCCTTCCTGTGTCTATAGCATGAGCAAAATCACAAAAGAAAACCACATCAAAGGGTAACTGAGGCATGTCTAGTCTACAGCTAATCGGTGTCTCCATGAATCCTCTCAGCATCCGTCTACGTCGTATGCATGGATGAACCAATAGACGACCTGTAGGCGGTGGTTGTAGTAGGGGAATCTATCGCTGGGTGGCGTTGGATGTCCATCAGTGAAGTCTCAATAGTCAACTGCCTAGTGGTCAGGGTGTGTTGAGATACAAGCAACTCCTCATATGATGACAAAAGCTGCCGAGTATGAGTATGTGTAGGGGGCGGGCCACGGTGGCCGATGAGGCTGGCTGTGGAGGCATAGGCTGAGGAGGCTGTGGATCTCGAGGCTCCCTCTCTACATCATGGTCTTAGTCACTAACCAAAACATACCCTTGCATCCCAACTCTCCTATCTCATTGTATCATGTGCATGGCAGTAAGAGTCAAAATACCAAGCGGGGCCATCCTACACATCAACTCTATAGGTGGAAGCTCTGACATAATACCCATGCCACGAACAAAATGTGTGATAAAGTGTATGGCATACAAAGCTGCAGTCTTCCTCCTATGTGCCTGACCAAGAATAAAATTGGTGATAGCATACCCCAAGTGGATCGGGTATCTCTCCTGCATGCTATAAAGGTAGAACAAATGGTCGCCCACGACCCTACACTATCCCTCCTAGCATTAATACTTTGAGAAATCAGACGGTGCATATACCTCAAGACTGGTGATCGAAGTGTGGCGCCTTTAGATCTGTTCGGGTCGTAAAGGAACTTCTGACTAACCTGCATCCAATACACTCTCGCCGACTCCTATCGAGGAAAACATGTGGCTAACTCATGGTATGCGGGGCTAGAAACAAACTCCTCAGTGTATAAACCCATATACACAGAAAACTGTGTGTAGCTCAAGTAGTGCCACCTACCACCGACCCAGAACTAAATTAACTCGGGGATGTCCATACCCCTCTGTTTCCCATATATAGAAAAGGTATAAAGTACCTCCAAAGCTAGCTCTTTATATGCCTCATCATGGATCTCAAAGAAAAGTGGTCATGCGCCAGTGGATCTCAAACCTCGCCCTCCAAACCAATCAACTGCAACACCTCCCAGTCAATAAAGCAACAGCTAGCAAAAGGTTTGTCCTTAATGTTGTTATATATGTCCAAGGCATCAACATCTGTGAACTATTGAGTTGCAGAGGCAGGGCGAGGGGGTGGTGGATCAGGTCAAGCAGTCTAACTAGAAGAGCTCTTGGCGCGAAGCCGTTTCTGAACATGCTCCTTCTCTCTCCGACGTGTCTCCAAAGCCTCAGTTTGTCGAGTCATCCTGAATCAAAATTACTCAAATAATGGATTTAGGACATTATAAGGATCTAACAAAACATGAATCATTTTTTTAGTTATAGGTTTTTTTTTTCAATAAGAACAAGAAAGGAAATAAAACAAAAACATAACACAATAAAACAAAACAAGAAAATTCAAAAAGAAAGAACACTTATAAAATTCTAACTTCGTGTTAAAAAGGCGCAATGTAAACAAAAAATGGATGTAATTCCAAGTAAACAAGTAAAATGAAGGTGTGACGTGGTGACAACAAATTTAATATTTCAAGCGAATTTTGAAGGAACGCTTAAAATATTTCAAACATGATTACATTCAACTAATGTCAAATTCATGGATTACATAACTTGAAATGATAAAATTTAACATGGTCACATCCTCCATTCAAAAACAATTCACAACCATGGCATTCGAATCAAGCATAATGAACTAGGCACCCAACCAAACTTATTAATGCATTTTATCGAACACATGGTGGGCACCTATGTTTGGCCTTAAATATCTCAAATCCTCCACACCCAATCACATCCAATCATATATTACATATCCATAACACTTCTTTAACACCATTCAATTACCCACACACTTCAAATCATCAAGCACAAGCAAAAACATGAAGCCCTAACATAGCAAGTTCTAAGGCATATTTTGTCTAAGTTCACCAAGTTTGGACTAAAAAAAATCAAAATCAAGGCAAACATTCATAAGAGCATGAAATAATGTAAAGATTACCTTAATAGAGTCCAAAAAAATATTAAAATTTCAAGGTTGGCTTCGGGTTGGAGCTTGGTCAAGTTAGGGTTCATGTGTAGTAGGTTTTGTGGAGGTTTGGGGGGAGTTGATGGTGGAGTGGGGCTGCAATCGGTGGTAGGTGGTTTCTGGTGATGGAGAACGGTGGTTGGGTGGAAGGAATTGAAGGAGAGAGCAAGAAGGATATGTTGAGGGTGGCAGAAGAGTGTGCGTGGACGGAAGGAATGAGATTTTTGGGTTTAAATTGTAGAACACGGACGGACTGTAAAACATGGATGAAGCCTTTAAAAACACGGACGAAGGCTTCTTTCCCGTGTCTCTAAGAAAATGATTGTGTTTCAAAGAAAATGCATCGTGTTTATGGCCACAACCATGGTTTGAGTTTGGAAAGGGACAACACACTGTTTGCTAAAAACGTACCTCTTTTAGTCGTGCAACATGCCAACTGCCATACCTTGAATTTGGACGCCCCGGAGTGACCCCGCTTGCTACAAAAACATGTCTTAACACCTAAATGAGCCTCAATTTGCACACCCCTTGGAATTAAATCAAACACAACATGAAGACACACAGTAAATGTAAATTGACACTATACAATTTAAGCATATCAAAGCATAAAACGAATACCAAAAATAAAGAAAATCACAAATAGAAAAATTTAACGAAATGTTCAAAGCTTCGGTTGCCTCCCAAGAAGTGCTTCTTTAATGTGATAAGCTAGACGTTGGTGGGTGTGGTGTTTTCTACCCCACACTTTAAAGAGTGAATTCCTCCATTTGTAGATCATCAGGATCCCCTCCAAAATATAACTTGAGTCGGTGAACATTTACCTTGAATGTTCCTTTCTCTGGATGTGTCACCTCAATGGTGCCATAAGGAAATACCTTGGTAACTGTGAACAGACCTGACCATCTCAACTTGAGCTTACCAGGAAAAATCCGGAGTCTCAAGTTAAATAGAAGCACATTGTCTCCCTCCTTGAATTGTTTTCCTTGGCGAATTCTCGTGGCATGGTACTGTTTGGTTCTTTCCTTGAATAAGCGAGAGTTCTCATAGGCCATTGCTCACCACTCATCAAGCTCATTCAATTGAAATTTTTGCCGATCACCTGCAACACTGAGATAAAAGTTTATAGATTTTATAGCCCAGTATGACTTATGCTCTAGCTATTTCGGGAGGTGGCACGCCTTCCCATACACTAGCCTATACGTTGTAGTGCCTATCAGTGTCTTCAAATCTGTTCTAAAGGCCCAAAGAGCATCATCTAACTTGTTTGACCAATCTTTTCTATTATATGAGATTGTTTTCTCTAGAATTATTTAAGCTCTTGATTTTATACCTCTACTTGGCCATTGGTTTCAAGGTGACTCGAAGTGGCAAGCCTATGGACAATACCACATTTTTTAAGGACTTTGTCAAATTGGGCATTACAAAAGTGTGTGCCCCTATCACTTATTATGGCCCTAGATATGCCAAAACGTGGAAACAACTTTTTTCAAGAACTTTACACCACCCTAGCATCATTTGTGGGCAAAGCATGTGCTTCGACCCATTTTGAAACATAATCTACTACCACTAGGGTGTACCGGTTTCCAACCGAAACAGGAAATGCACCCATGAAATCAATACCCCATACATCAAATATCTCACACACCAATATAAAATTCTGACGCAATTGATCAAGGAAAGAAATGTTACCTATTCACTGTCAGCTATCACATATTTTAACATACCTTTGAGCATATTTGAATAAATTTGGCTAGTAAAAACCTGATTCAAGGACCTTTTAAGCGGTCCTATTGGCTTGGTAGTGACCCCATGCCAGTCCCGTATGACAATATGCCAAGATTTTCGACCCTTCTGCATACAAAACACATCGATGTATCATCTGATATGTATAGAGTTTAAACAGACACGGGTCTTCCCACAAGTAATATTTCATATCAGAGTAAAATTTTCTCTTCTGGTGAAATGACATTCGTGTAGGAAGGATCCCTATAGCAAGATAATTAGCAAGATCAGCAAACCATGGAGTTTTAGTTTCACATACCTGATCAATGTTAAACAATCGCTCCTCTAGAAAGGTGTCATCGATGTCCTCCTCATTTAAGGCTTCCAAGTTTGGGTTCTCCAATCGAGACAAGTCATCTGCTACTACATTCTCTGCTCCTTCCTTATCCTTGATTTTGATGTCAAACTCTTATAGCAGCAGAATCCACCTAATCAACCTCGGCTTGGCATCTGTCTTTCTCAAGAAATATCTCAAAGCAGCATGGTCAGTGTAAACCACAACTTTTGACAGGACCCGGTAATATCTAAACTTTTCAAATGCAAACACTATAGCTAGTAACTCTTTTTCTGTGGTTGTCTAGTTTATTTGAGTAGTAGTAAGAGTTTTACTAGCATAGTAGATGGGTTGAAAATGGTTATATTTTCTTTGTCCTAAAACTGCACCTACTGCAAAGTCACTAACGTCGCACATAAGTTCAAAGGGAAGAGACCAATTAGGGACAGTCATGATAGGAGCATTTACTAATCTATCTTTGAAGAAGTTAAAAGCCTCCAAACACTCCTAATCAAAATTCAAAGGCACATCTTTTTCAAGCAATTTTGTTAAAGGCCTAGAGATTTTTTAAAAATCTTTTATAAACCGCTTATAAAAACCTACATGACCCAAAAACTCTTAATATCCTTAACTGATGTGGGAGGAGGCAGCTTTTCAATGGTCTCTATTTTAGACCTATCCACATTGATCCCTCCACAATAAATTTTATGGCCCATCGCTATCCCTTCTTAAACCGTAAAATGACATTTTTCCCAATTTAAAACAATATTGGTCTCTTCAAAACTTTGCAAAACACATTTCAAATTATGAAGGCATAAATCAAAAGAATCACCAAAAATAGAAAAGTCATCAATAAATAGCTCCATAATGTCTTCGACCAAGCCATCGAATATGGCCATCATTCACCTCTGAAAGGTCGTCGGT
>CAODLS010718526.1:0-15824 GCA_948243855.1 Flueggea neowawraea
ATGTTTTCACTATGAAACCATGTTTTAAGAATCGAAATGATTATGAAGTAAGTTTTCATGCTTGTTAAATGCTTTGCTTGCGAACGATTTCGAAATAAATTTTTGAAAAGCTATTACTTATAGCATGTATATGTATATGTATCCGTCTATACCTGCATGTGGTATTTTAAATTTTTTTCAAAATAGTCTTTGTGAGGCACGTATGAGACGGTCTGGAGTGTTGTCCCTCACTGGGCCCTGACCCCCTTTCTTTCTATGTTTACTGTTGGTTTTATTCCGCAGGTTCACTATGTTTGGCTACGACAACTTTTCTGCATTTTCGATACCAATGAGGTTTCATTTGGTTAGTGACGCCTTTTTGATCGAGCTCTTATGTTTATGATGTTAGAGCTCTACACCAGGAATATTGGCGGGTTACTAAGTTGCCTTTATACTTTGATGTATTTTGATTTATTATGATATTTATATATGCTTTGAATATTTTTATCTATGATATATGTTTATTCTATCGTACACTTTAAATAATAAATATTTTGATTAAATAAATGTCTTAATCAATTGGATTTGGGTAGTAAGTTATGATCCATGAGGCTTGTGCGAGATGGGTCGGGCTTCCATAGACGGTTCGCCTCGTAAGCCGGTCACGAGCTCCCTACGGGTCGTGACAGTTATAGTGTAAGTGTGAAGAATTATGTGCTTTTGAGGGTGATTATGAAAAATATGTGTATGAAATATTGTAATGAGATGGGTTATTTGACCTGAACATTTTGTTCATGAATATAATGGGGATGTCAGAAAGAAAAGGAATTGTTGTATTCTACATATTTGATTATTCTGTTGTGACAATATTTTTGTATTTGGGGGGTGTGTGATGATAACTTGTTGATTAATGTTTTGACCTTCTTTTAATATTTGCTTACATAATGGGGATCAGTAAAGATGTGAAAAGAAGAAAGTGAGACATGTGAAGATGACCCCGTTTATATTGGCATTGGACATAACTGTGTGATCAGTCATTTGCTCTATGTGATATGTTTTATAAGCAAATTATATTTGGCCCTGAGCATAGCTGTGTGATCAGCCCTTGGCCCTGTATGATTAAAAAGAGGGGCTCGCTAATACATGTGGAGGAGGAGAAGATGATAAGGGAGCATATTGTATCACCATTTTTTAAGAAATTATTAAGAAAGGATTCCTAGTGATGAATGTAAGATGATACGTGTTGAAGAGTAAATAAGCATGCACTGATACTTTCCTATCGTTATGGTGTGATTACTTATCTATGTTGATTCTCTTATGATTGTTAGATAATGATGTGATATGGAAGTGACTTAGTATGCATTAAGATGGAGATAATGAATTGGAAAGGTTGATAAATTATTTATTTTGACCTCTTATGCTCGATGAAGTGAAGATATTCTCATGAATATTTGTGGTGTTTGAATGAAGGTTTCCTCTCTCTACACTCATGTTTTAATTTAAAGAGACAAAAAATCGTGTAATTTAATAAGATATGGATTGACACAGGTTGGTGTAACCACGTGTGTATTGGCTTGTTTTGCTACAAATTTGTATGGTTTCTGTAACACCCTATACCTTATTTTCATTTAAAATTGCATTCATATGATCACATATAAACATATACTATTATAGAAATCCAACTAGATACACTTTTCTCATGTAAACATAAACATATACTTTAGTATAAGTCACATATATACAACCTAGTTTCAAAACTTTATAAACATAAGTCAAAAAGACTCAGCTAACTATACATATGCAAATGCTGAGGAGGAGGGAGTCTAAAGCACTAGCTGGCGAACCTGTGACTCATGCTGCTATCTATAAACTCCAAGCTCAAATTCAAGCAAAAATGCTATCAGTAATGGCAACATGAAAAATGTTTGCGCTTTATATGAGTCGCAACTCAATAAGTATAAACCATCGTAGATCAAACTCAAGTAAACAAAAGCATATGTCAAATAATAGATCAACTGTGTCATACATACACATATTCCAAACACAGACATATAATGAACAATAGATTAAATATGTCATACATATGCACATGCCACTGTATTCCTTTTTATATGTTATGACCTAGCAAGCCATGTATCGCTCCCGAATTGTTGTATGACCCAAAGGTCTTCTGTATTAGTTGACCAGCACCGTATATGACCTGAAGATCTCCTGTATTTGACTCGAAGGTCTCATGTATATGACCCGAAAGTCTCATGTATGATTTATACAAAAGCATGATGGTCACAACACCCTTATTAAGTCCAGTGTGAATGCATCAACATGTGAAACATTTCATAATCCATATACACGTAGAAACATTTGATAATCAATATCCACGTAAAATCCTTCCTTTACATATAAACAATAGGCATTCTTAACATATCCATATAGCAAACCAAATGAAGATTCGCAACATATAACATGTATCACGTAAGTTCAACTAGTCACCCAATATGTCCATGTAATCATAACAAGAGTACATCTTTGAATACAAAACATATAACACAAATTTGAATCTAATCTCCAGTTTATACTCACCACTTTAAGATAGGTAGTATGTCCCGTTACCTTGCTCGGGCTTCCTCTCAATGTTCCTTGATCCTATAATAGATACTCGAGTTGTACTCATTCTAAATTACAAATATATGCAATGTACATGTATGATATGCTTTGAACACATGAGGTCCTGTTAGTACCCTATTATGAATGCGTTTATTCATTTGGATTAAAAGGAAAATGTTCAATCTACAGTTATGAAACATTATGCTTATGGTAACTAAAATTCTATTCTACACTATTCTGGACAGCCCCATTGTTCTATAGTTTTGATCAATCAAACAGAATTATATTACTATAAAATTTTATCTACATATACTAGACATATAATATTGTTTGTATACCAAATATGAGCCTTTAATTCATTGTAAAACAGTCTGTCCCATTTCTCAAAATTACAGTTTGTAACAGAATTGTTTCACATGAGCAGCCTATAGTTCATTGCACCTAAATCATGTTATACAGACTCAATTACACTGAAAATTTACATAAATACTCTAGAAACATATACAAACAACTTTAATGCTTTGAAAATTAAGTAATTACATCTTTAAGGCTCTCAAACATTGAGATCAATACCAGACAGCGTTTCTGAAAAATAGGGCACTCTAAGAGCAGTATTCAATCCAACCGGAATAACTCATAACATAAATTTCCAATAAACCCAATATTATACATAATCATAGAAAACATAATTTGGAACAACTTTCATGTTTTAAGACATGTCAAAATCGGTATCTAAATAGCTAAACCAAACAGTGTAATTCTGTCCAGAAATCAAAACCCTAAACAGACCCATCAACCACATCATACAAATTTGTGTCTAAATCATGTTCTACTGCAATTATTTGAAACCTACAGCCATATTCACGTTATAATATGATTAATATACAGAGAGAAATAAATAAATTATCTTACTATGGTAATTAGAAGCAAAGGATGCAAGAACTACTGATCTAGTCTTGTTTTCGGCGATTTCTAGCGTTCCTATCAAATTCCTCTCATCAATTCAGTTCTTCCTCTCTTATTCCCTCTCTTTCATTTCCTTTATGTCCTCTATTATGGTTAATAATGAAATGGTTCAGGGTTGTATGCATTTGGCTTGTTTTTATCTTGTTTTAATCTAAACACGAGGCGTCCCGCAATGATAAGATCATTAGGAGGTCCAATAGGAAGATTTTACCCTTATTTTCAATTTGGTCCTTATTCTATGACTTTGGCACTTTATGATGCTGAAATACCTAAACTAATAAATGTGAAATATCAGTCCTTATCTAAAAACGAAACCTATAGAATTGCTAAACGACACTTTTGCCCTCGTTTTGCGTCTACTTTACTTTTGGTACTTATCTTCCCCACCGATCCACCGTTTAGCATTTTTATAACCTTTCTAGGGAATTTTAATCTAATTTCAACAAATAGAAATAAATGACATCTTGTTAGACTCTTTTTCTCATCTAAATGTTTTATGAGATGTTCGATGAGGCTAATATAATGCATATGAATGTATGTGTTCATATGGATATGCTTTATATCATGTATGCTTCTGAATATGTATTGTGATTTGAGGTTGTAACAGTTTCTGGTCCTTTCATTCCAAATTTGGAAAGGGCCTACAAACAAGAATAGAACTTAATAAGGGGAAAAAACACTTCATTTACTATCATAACACAAATAAAATACAAGAAGTTCAATACTTAAATATGTATAAATTAGTACTTATCATGTGGCTTGAACTAAGACAAAATTGTGTACTAGTTGTTAATAATAGAGCTTAATTAAGAATAAATAGGGAACCTAATGTGCCTTTAATGAATAGAATTACCAGGTTATTTTACAAATAAGTATATATATTATGTTAATTATTTACTTACTGAGTTGCAGACTCATCCCTCTGCATTTACTTTTTTTTAGGCGCAGAACCATTTTGTTGTGATTGCATCATCAAATCAGCATTTTGCAGTCGAGTCAGGTTGGGCTAGTATGCGATGTTCTCCTGACATTTCACTTTGAATATTAGTTGTAATATAAAGTATGTGGAAATAATTAAATAGAATATGAGATCATGTTTGTTATATGTATAACTACAACTCTAAACCTATGTGACGATGATGTAAGATGTGATTAACAGATCATTAGATAAATAAATAGCATTATTAGGAAAAAAAATCCGTATATTTGTAACAATTAAGCTGGTGCTACATTAACAACATGTATTAGTTTCATATCATTCACCATCTTGGGTATCACTGTCTTTCCTGTAAATCCAAAGGCATTATTTAAACTCAGATCTAGTGTATATATAGTAAAAATTAAGTCTAAACAATGTAAGAAGTTTATGTTGTTGAGTTAGGTTTTGGTTAACATGAAAACTCTTGAATTTTAATGATTGAACAAAACAGTTAAAATAGTTAAACTATGCATGTTCTACAACCCTGTAAGTACGTTAAAGGTTGATCTAAGTATTTTAAACCAAGACCTATGCGAGTTGATTGAAGATAGAGGCATTCTAAAATTCCAAGGTATAACTACATGCCTTGTAGAACATGTGATATGCATGTAGAAGGTAGTACAATGCGCGTAGAAGTGGTGAATCAGAAAATAGAATGGCCCAGTATTTTGCTATGCGCGTTGAATACAGACCTATGCATGTAGTAAAGAAAAGACACATACTGGTTTGAAGACCACTTGGTACTACGCACAATGAACAGGGCTCTATAGACGTAGACAATATCATAAGGAAAAATCAAAGGAACTCACGAGCAAGTCGTGTCACTCTCTACATCAGTCATGTGTTCGTAGAAGAGTAAAAGAGATATCTTTGAGGGACTATGCTACGCACACAGAAGCAACTTCAACGCACGTAGACAATGATGACAACTGGCTGAAGAATACAGCCAAAATTTGTTGCAGTGTGTCAAAATTCAAACGAAAATATTCTTTGATGCTGATTTAAATGATGTCAGGAAAGCACAGTGACCTGCGCACACAACAGATGTGGCTGAGTTATACTACCTAACAAAATCAAGATGCTCCTCAAAATTTAAAATTTGAATATTTTCTGACACAGTGACGTGAATAATCAAAGGAATCATTTTTGAAGTCACGACAATGCACGCAGAGCTCGGAGCAACGCACATAGAACCAATGCTCTGCGCACACAAGATGAAGGTCTATGCATGTTTTTACTAGTCAATAACAAGCAGTGGTCAACAAACTATATCCAAATGCATGTAGAAGGAAGAATGTTGCACGTAGAACTCTGATGAACTCATGAACTATGCACGCAGTACTGGTGCTATGCACATAGTATAGGTTGACGTCAGTAATTTCAGCATTTTGCAACTCTCTCACAACAGCTACCTTGGATCTACAACAGCTAGTTTTGGGAGAGCATCTATAAATAGATGTCCCCAGTCATGAGGTAAAAAAGAGAAGATATTCTTGAGAGTTCCCAAGCTTTGTCATTGTGATTCTTGACCATTTCATTGTGTTCTTGAGTTTTCTTTGCCAACTATGCTATTTATTTGCTATTTGATTATCAAGTTGAATAGGAAAATCATTCTTCAAATCTCAGAATATTGTTGTGATCAATCTTTGGCTATAAAGCTTGAAGAATGTTTAGGTTTGCTTTGTTTGATTCCTTTGAAAAACAAAGAGTGTTGGTTTTCTTGTTTAGTCCAGCAAAATAAGGTGTAAAAGGTTTTCTTGTGAGCCTGAAAAATAAGAGGTTGTAACGGTTTGCCTACACCCCCAAGTGAGGAAGACTTAGTGGATTTAAAACTTTTTAGTGAACTAGAGGAGTGGGTGTTGGTCAAAGAGGACTGAACCACTATAGATCAAAGACTTCTCTCTTTTGTCCCTTCATCTTTTTATAGCTATTTATTTTAGTTATTGTGATTGTGTGTTGGATTAAGTTCTTGTTTTGATTTAACAAAACACTGTAAAAGACTTTCAAAAGATTAATTTTTATCAAGAAATTCAATCCACCTCCCTCTTAGATTACCATATTGGGACCTACATATGTAGCTGCAAAAAGGTAAATCAAACTACATGTTTTATGTAATTTTGCATTTCCTCATACGAAAAAACTGATCATTAAATAATTTCTGACTCTCAGCATCAACCATAATGGCATACTAGTTCAAGGATTTGAAACTTAAGAGAAGAGAACAAAGCAATATGTGCATTGTTTACCTTAAGACCACTCAGCAACAAGTCTTTACTTAAGGCTGCAACCGTCATAGGCAACACATACGTACCATGGCCAATATATGTACCATCATAAATGCAGAATTTGAGCTCAATCCTTTCAGCTTCTTATGTCGTAGCCTTTTATTCGAGTTTGTAGTTCCAATTAATAGCACAATAATTTGGTGCCATTAAACATCCATATTCAAGAATATTGAGATAATGTGAAAGTACTCATGCTCTAACTTGCCAACATC
This sequence comes from Flueggea neowawraea, assembly GCA_948243855.1. Classification (NCBI taxonomy): domain Eukaryota; kingdom Viridiplantae; phylum Streptophyta; class Magnoliopsida; order Malpighiales; family Phyllanthaceae; genus Flueggea; species Flueggea neowawraea. The sequence goes on from CAODLS010718526.1 coordinate 7,026, forward strand.
TCTACTTCTCCCATACAATAAAGAGCCCGTCTCTTCTTCCATCTCTTCCTTCTCTCTGACCAGAAAAACTAGACAAAGAGACGCAAATTGACCAATCTGTCACTTATTTTTCCCGTCACCTTTATAACATTTTTTTAAATTATTTTCTTTTTAGTTTGACCATTTGGACCTTAAGTAATACGGGATGTTTAAGCGTAGCCAACTAAAGCCCAATCTTGGGCCCCATTCCTAAGGTTGAATTAAGAGTCAATTCGTCGCATGCCATAATTAAAACGTAGATTATAACAAATGGAAATACCAGTTTACAAATATAATGAATCTCATGTTTCAAATTTCTAAATTTTAGAGATGTCATAGTCATTTATAGTCATATTCTTGCTGACTTTGGTTTTGATAATGATGTGCACAAAACATCTATGAAAGAGATGCAATGATGCAGACTTTGTGATTTCTGGCAACAAAGCATACAATGGACAATACGCACATAGAATCAATGCACGTAGATCAAGTGTATACTTCTACTTGGAGTGTCAAATCAAGTTCTAAGCACATTGAGCTTATGAAAATTGGTTCCTAAACACGCATACCAGGAATAACACAAGCATATGTTCAGTAGAGCATCAATATTTGTTCAAATCATATAGAGAATGCAGCAAGGCACGTAGATGGAAAGCAAACACTCTCTAGAACTGATTTTGCATATCTACGCATCCAAAATGAGGCCAACACACGTAGTCAGGAATGATCTATAGTCAAAAATTGTGATATTTCTCAAGAGGCAGGGGCACGTAGAAGAGATAAGCAACACACATAGAAGGTCAAAGGTGTGAACTTTGAAGGAGTTAGATCTATACACGTTACCATTGTGCTACACACGTAGATGAGAAATAAGGACAAATCTGACATAGTCGTTATGACGTTCCTTGGGAATTTGAATTTGAATATTTCTGACACATGCTGACGTGGAAATCAAAGGTGTTATCTTGGAAATCTGACAGCGCACATTGGAGATTTGGCCTAAGCTCAGAAATAGTCAAGCCTCTGCACATAGATGTTTATCTAAGCATGTAGATGCCAAATTACATAAAAGGCAGTAACCATTAGAGTTCAGACAAAACACATAGACTTGCATACAAAGTATGCAGAACTCTGATGGACATGAAGACTATGCACGTAGATGGTGGCTACACATGTAGAATAAGTGATGTCATCTTTGGACAAAATTTTTTATTTACTCACAACGACTACTTTGAAACTTCCAACGACTATTTTTTTCCAAGTAACTATAAATTGACGTCCTAGATCAGAAGATAAATAAGATAGACCTTTACTAAATTTGGTATTCAGTTTCTCTCTCTTCTCTACATTTCTTCCCATTTGAGTTATCTCACTTGCAGTCATAGTTTGAGTTGGTGTGAGCTTAATTTTGTTATATCAAGGATTGATTTTGTAACTTGCAAGGTTTTTGCTTGGGATAGTTAGATTTTCTTATTGAGGCCCAAAAAATAAGAGTGGTTTATTATAAAAGTTTGACTAGATTGTATAGTCTTGAAAAACAAAAGTGGTTTTCTAGCTCTAAATTTCAAGAACGTCGATTGGACTTTGATTTTTTAAAAATAAAATACTAACAATAAGAAAATTAAACTAAAGTAAATCATGTAAACACAACTTAAACTCTAGGGCACCATATAGCTGTCAAGGAATTGGACCTGTAATTCAGGAATTTGACCTAATTAATTGCAATTCTGTTGTTTGGGGTAAAGAATTTGTAATTCAAAATTCTTAGAATGGTAATAAGGCATTCTCCAATTCTTAAGGTAAGACTCAAGAATTCACAATTCTTCATCTCTCTCTCAATCTCTCCCTCTAAAAAAAATATTTAATTATTTAATATTAAATTCATAATAAATAATTAAATATTTAATTTATATTTAATAATTATTTTAATAATTAATTATAATTTTAATTATATTCTAATTCTGATTGAATTTCATCTCTCTCTCCCTCTCTCTCTTTCTCTCTCACTCTCGCTCCCTCTTTCTCACTCTCTCTCTTTCTCTCTACTTCTCTCCCCCTCCCTCCCCCTCTCTCTCCCTCCCTCTAAAAATATTTAATTATTTAATATTAAATAATTAAAGATTTAATCTATATTAAATAATTATTTAAATAATCAATTCTAATTTTGATTATATTTTAATTCTGATTCAATTTCAATTCCACGTGCTATTCAAACATACAAATTTTGATTCAATTTCAATTTCAATAGAATTAGAATTAGATTTTTAATTTCAATTTTAATTCTGTAATTCAAACAGATGCTAGGTGTATTTGATTTCCTTTTCCAGTAGAATTCTTTTTCTTTGATATATATATGTATATATATATATATTGTGTCTAATATCAACTATGGTCTGCTACTCTCCTCCAGCCTCTTTTTACGCTATCTTTCTCCCCCTTGGCCACTGTCTTGCAGCTTTAGCTATCAGTTTCAAGAATACCACATCAGTTGCAGTGATCTTTTCCCATTATGAGGCTCATTCCTGGCTTTCCTCATGATTTAGCATGTGAGTGTCTTGTTCGTGGTCATTATAGCCAGTTTTCCGTTCGCTCTTCTGTGTGCAAAGCATGGAAATCCGAATTTCAGTCGTCAGATTTTCGCTTGTACAGGAAGCAGACTTGTAATAGCCAGAATCTCAGTGTTCTGGCTCTGGCTTATAACGCAGCGAAGGATCCGAAAAAGGATCCTCCTATCATCGTTAGTCTGTTAGTACTTCTTGAACCGGAAACCGGGGTTTGGTCTCGTTTGCCTCCGATTCCTGAATTTCCCAAGTGGTTGCCCACTAAGGATTGTCGAATGGCGAGTTTTAGGTCGGTTTTTGTTGTGCTGGTTGGGTTAGAGGACAAAGGGCGGCTCAGCTACAAGGTTTTTGTATTCGATTTTCCGTCGGCCACGTGGCGGTGCGGAACTGATATGCCAAGTGCGTATCCAATGACGTACGGATGCACATCCGATTGTGATCATGAGGTCTATGTTATTTGTACGCCTGGCTATTTAAGCCACAAACTGATGGAGAGATTGGTAATGGTAATGGTCTATGTTGTGGTGAAAGATGAGTGGGGCATTTTGCCTAACATGCCCCAATGTATAGAAGCACACAGGGCAATTTTCCATCGTGGCAAGATCCACATCATGGGTAAGGGTTTGAGTTTTGCTGCGGGAACAAAAAGAAGTAGGGGTATGAGCTTTCATGCAGGAACAAAAAGAAGTAGAGATGTATTCGATGTTTCTACACGGCGATAGAACTTACATCCGTTATGTGTATGTATTGATGCCACTATGTTATGTGTATTCGAGGAGGCTCTGATGGGTGTATATGACGATGAAGGGCAATGGTACGCGTGTGACGGAAAGAAAGTGATGAAACTAATAGGTTCTACATGGCAAGCCATTGCCAAGCTGCCATCTGATTTGAGAGAGGTTGCGTATGTGACAACATGGAAAAGTAAGTTGATGGTGATGGGTAGGGAGATCGATCATGCTATGCGCTAGCGGTTCGAGAAACCGTGCTGGCGGTCCGAGGCATATGTGTTGGAATTGGAGAATTACAAGTGGATAAGAGTGGAAATCCCTGAAAATTTTTCAGAAGGGTACGCTTATACAGGATGCTACTTGGAGATTTAAAATCTAGGTTGTTACGACAATCTGATTGTATCTCAGTGACTTGCTGTATATTTGAGCTTTCCTCATCATGATGCATATGTATGGCTGAGACGACTTATGTTTTGGCTATTATTTTGATTTATTGCTACATATTTAGTTCTTCGTTGTTATTTGTGTTTTATAGTATTTGATTATGGAATGTGTTTACATATTTTCTCTAACCGGCTAGAAACCTCTATGTATGTTTATGATTTTCTTTCATATTTCCTGGAAAATGCAATAGAATAGGTTTGGGATTGTGAAACCAAAAGTTGTGCGCAAAACACCAGAAGGCCATAGAAAAAGCAAAAAAAAAATGTGACCGCAGACTGCAGTATGTATCCATTCTCTCTCGTATTGGCTGCTTCTGAAGATAGGACTGTCAGAACATGGAATGCGAACACTTAACCGCTAAAATCACCACCACCACCACCACCAAGTTGTTCTACCGCCTTATTTAGATGTTCTTGCCCAGCTAATAATTATATAATAGTGTCATATTAAAATAACACAATACCGTAATCACTAATCGTTCCAATATGGCCCTCCAGGTTAGCATAAGGAGAAACATATTTCATGTTCAAGAAACAAAAAAACAGAAAGACAAAAGTTTAGTCAGTTTTACGTACATATATATGTAGATCTTTACAGGGGTGGTGAAAAGTCTCATGTGGATGGCTAGATGCTATGTTGTTTTTTGTTTGTCTCCAATTGCAAAGCACACCTGGCCACTTTTTTCTTTGCATATACTTCATCTATGTCGCTAGAGTTAAAAAAAATGGAAAAATGATTTACCTCTTTTCAGTGGTTGTTGATGATAGTGGTCACTGCCGCATTTTCTTGTAAATGAGACGGTCAAGATCACTGGTCTGATAAACAATAGCGTTAATGTTGACATCAACGTAAAAATATTTCACTCTAAATTACAAGTTAAACATATATTTCCTTCTTGGTAGAGAGGTAGCAGTTTGTGTTTGGATTGGATCATGACAGTTGACAGACATTGTTAGCGTTGTTTCAATTTTTCCGAGAGAGTGACCACAGCTTGGCTCAGTGTAATTAAAAGAAGGAAATGGCAGGCAAAATGGTTTTGAGTTTTTAATGTGTTGGTACCTTTTAAATCGCTAACTTAATTGTGTCTATATAGCTATATTTCTACTCTTAAAAGAAGACAATTCAAAAAGATACAAAAGAATGATAACAAGAGTAACTGTATCCGATGAAATTGGTGATTTGAGAAGAGAAATCACACAAGTGATGTAGAAAATGGAGAAAGGCCATCAACAAGTTAAAGAATGTGGGACAGATTTGTGTTTTGTTGTTATTTATTCTGTTAACTGTTGTTAAAGGTAAAGTCTTAAATTGGCCTGGGTATGGTAGATCTGGTGTATGGTAGTGTCAAGTCTTTTTGTATACTCTGGTGTATGGTAGTGTCAAGTCTTTTTGTATGCAAACTTGTGATGTACTCTGTTGCAGATTTGGGAATGGAAACTTCTCTCTTCGAATGCTTTGAGATTTTGGAATTTTACAATTTTTCGGTTCTTGTATTTTGAATAATATGAAAACGTCAATTCATATGAATGAAAATATTTGTCACTGTAAGCCCACGTCAAAATTGGCACTGTCCTATTACATTAAGAATTAAATTTCCTTAAGAATGAAGCATAATATATTAACTATTAATATTAGACAGTCCGAATGATAAAAGGTGAGAGACATTAGTGGATTGGAAATTTTTTAGAATCATTTAATGAGTCGTTCATACGATGAGCATAATATGCTGACGGTTGGGTAAATGACCCTCCATTGTCTAGTAGGGCTGGGAAAAGGACCGGGCTATAACATGTTTTTTTAGTCCAATCGATCAGGTTAGACCTCGGTCGACCAGGCTGAATGTTTGACCTAAGTCCGCCAATTCAAAAAAACAGGTCGGGTCGAGCAACCCGCTGGCCAAAGTTTATATATATATATATATATATATGCCAAATCTATTTTTTGCAAATCCAGGTCCGATCCAAAATTTACATTGGACCATTTTTTTCCTTAGTCTAATCCTGCAGACTAAAACATCAAACTCAAATCTTGATATTGACAAAGTTGGATTCAGGTCAGCCGCAGGTTGGGCTAAAATGCCCAACCCTATTGTCTAGTGGTTCAGGAATGAAAATACCTCAAAGACGAGAGAAGAATCTTTTCAAAATTCATAAACCACATAATATATTCAAGCAAACCTCAGGGGGGAGAAGACATTTAATCCAATTTTTTGTGTAAATTTGAAGGTTGGTTTATAATGACCTGTGCACATGTTCAAAAAACTGCAGTCCTGTTTTAACAGTAAAATGACTATTTATTAACTTCAAATTTTACAAATTTTTGGCATCATTAGAAGTGAAAGAATTTAAAACAAGTGACACATAATTTTCTCCACACCAAAAAAGTGACCAAAGGTCACGTGCGATCCCTTCTTCCAAATCAAAAGAAAACACAAATTTTTAGTTTTGAGTTATTTTTTATTTAATTTAAAGAGTTTGTTTTACATTTATTATTGAAAGAACATAAAACCTTATAAATATGATGTTAAAATCATTTATTAGCTTTATCTAATAATTAACGTATTTGATTCTATTTTTTAAAAGCGCATTTTTTAGCAACTATAATGTTAGTATATTAATGTATAATTTTACAAATCACAATTTTTCTCTATTTTATATTTCTAATTCATTTAAATAAAATTAAAATATTTTTAATGTACGATGCGCAAAAAAATTAGTTTTCATTAAATTTTGGATCTGAAAAATCCCTTTAATTAATACATGATTTAATTCAAAAGACAAAAGACAATCCTTTTATGCTCAAGAATTTCATTAATATTTTTTATAGGATCCAATTAATAATTTTTTTCGATTTAACACTTTTATGTCCAGACTTAAATTTATAATTAAAAAATATTGGATAGCAACAATTAAATCAAAAGTGATTTTTGATTATTAAGTGAAAATATCATAAAATTGTATTAAATATGAGCTATGTATAAGTAATTATTTTTCTCATTAAACTCCCATTAAAAATGGAGTGTTCGCATGGGCGGAGCCATATGAGGACAAGCAGGTGATGGAGCACCTGCTTCCTCCGACGAGGCTCCGCCCCGTAATGGTTGAGATAAACCCAGCAACCAACTGGGTTCATTGTTGCAGCGGACGGCAGGAGAGGGATGACCGTGTCCTGCCTTATTTTAGATGCATGGGTTAAATGTTAGGCTTGGCCCAAATCAGCAAGCAGCATTGTATGGGCTATGTTAAGGTTGGCCTAAATCACCATCATGTATTGAATTGTCTTTGGTTGACAATGGATTTAGAAATGGGCAAGGCCAACCCAAATGCTTATTCACTTTTGATGAGTAAAAGGATTAAGCGAAGGAGTCAGTCACATGCTGCAACAAAAGGGGAAAAAATGGGCAATATATTTTAAGACTCATTTTAGTTTTATAGTGTATTTAAAAGATTATCTAGGTATGAAATTAAGACTAATTCTTCAAAGAACTTGTTAGATATGTTTATAGTGATATCTGAGTATCACTGAAGCTACGAAATTTAACTGGATTTATATTTAAAAGTTGAGATTGCTTGCATGTCTAAGAAAAGTTAGGATTGTTCTAAATTGCGAGAGGGGACAGAAGAGGAGAGAGAGGAGCACCATATAATCAGAATTCTAACTAAATAGATTCAACCCCTACTTAGTAAGAGTCTTGGCTCCGCCACTAAGTGTTCGATACTTTTAAGTATAAATACAAGTTCAATTTTATTAGATTACATGTCTATTGATTATAATTGAATTTTTTTCAAAAATGAAGGTAACTTCTGATTTGAAGGTTTAAAAAAAAAGAAATTAGGGAAAGAAGGGAAGAAAAGAACAAAATTTTAGACACTAGAAAGGAACTATAGTTGAGATCATAGTCAATGGTTTGAATTTTGTTATCGGATTATCGAAGACTTTAAGGAAAAACAATGTTATTTAAGTAGTTGCTGACCGATTACCAAGTTAGTTCATTTTTTGCACATTAGATGGGATGCACACTTAAGCAACTCGTTAAAAAGTATATTAATGAGATTATCATATTATATAGCATACCATTATCCATAGTATCGAATAAATATCCATAATTTAATTCCTAATTTCGGAAAGACAATTTTGGATCTAAACCTATATTATATTAACATTGCATTAAATTCTCTCTCACTTAAATCATCCATTTCCAATAATTTAAACTGTCATTGAATTGTGTATCAAAACTCACTCACTTTTCATCACCATTACAACATTCTTATGTCTTAAAAGAAATAGGACTCGGACGGTTCAATTGGCTTTGAACCATCCAAGTTTAGTGGTCCACTTGTCCCATCGGTACCATTAAACCATCAATGCATATGTTCTAACTACTGCGCACGTTGCATTCAGAAAAGCAACTGACTTACTTGATTTTTATTCCTGTCCTACAGCTCCATCAATCTTCTCAAACACATAAATGCACCACCTCCAACGTACACCACGATGCATAATGTAGAATTCACTCCTTTTCACCATTTCTATATTTCTCTTTTAGCTACATTGCTACTTTAGTTTCACTTTCTTTTATTATCGTTTGTCTTTCTAGAGCTACATCACCTTGCCTACTAAAACATTTAATAATATTAAATGACACAAAACCTTTTTTATTATATTTATAATTTAATTTTTCAAAAATAACAAAAAATAATATTATTTTTGTTATTATTTGTATTTGTGATATAAAACAATGATTCTACTGAAAAATAATGATAAATGATGTCACTAATAATATAATAACGTGGTCGTCGATACTATATGGTAATTGTCCTTTTTATTCATACATGATTTAATTCAAAAGACAATCCTTTTATGTTCAAGAATTGCATTTAATATTTTTTTATAGGATCCGCTTAATGATTTTTCCTATTTACCACTTTTATGCCCAAACTTAAATTTATTAACTTTTTATGAATGTGTGTTATATGCGATATATATTTTTATTAAATTATTGAATAATTATGTTTAAGATATTATTTTATTTTAATTTCAATAAA
>CAODLS010718527.1:0-12055 GCA_948243855.1 Flueggea neowawraea
CAAGCAAAAAAAGGACAACCCACATTCCTACTTTTGATTTTAACATACTTCTAGTCATTTAGAAACATAATTCTGTGAGTGCAATTCCATTTCCAAAGGTTGGCCATGTTTATCTTGAATCATAGAAAAGATAAGCAAAAAAACAAAGATTTAGATATAATCACCATGTCCAACCTAAATATTTCAGGGAAGGTTTAGTAAATAAGGAGAATTAGCATGCTAGTTAATAAGAATGATGAACACTTATACAAATTAAAACAGACAGATTAGAAAAAACCAACTTGCATCCATGCACGTTTAAGGAGCAACCAGAATTGCCTCCACCAATTCCCTTTCCTCTTTACTACATTTTTGCTGGTTAGTTTCATCCCATCCTTGACCCCTTCCCTTCTAGAGAGTGGAGTTGCATAAATAGTTGTTGATGACAATTGTGAGAATGAGTCCACAAGAACTTCTATCCTTTTCCGAGAAGAGGATACACCTTCACTAGAACTGTAGTCAACGGATATGAGATCAGCCAAAAATTCAGCAGGGTTGACATGATCGGGGCAACGATACCTGTTTAACAAATCAACAATGAATAGTTATTCTCAAAATTAACACTCATAATTACATTTAATGAACATATGCATAACCGATATTGCTTAAAGGAAATATCTTCGCTTTCTGGTAACCAAAATTCTGTCTTCCACAAATATGGTAAGGTGGATGTAACATAACCTCAATCTTTGTAAATGAGATTGGATAATAAAAATGAAATGATATCAGCGAACAAAAAAAAATTCTACAAAAGAACTTTGATGGGATAAAACAGAAATGTTATTGGAGGCCACGAGCAGAATTTTTTTGGGAGGAAAAATTGATACTCATATCGTTAAATCCCATTGCGGAGTAGCTTGCCAATGCTACAGATCAGGCTCATATATATTAAATTACAGTCAATTATGCATCTGTAAATTGAAAGTATATTCGGTTGCCTATTAACTTTGCATCTCTGTCCAACTTTAAATATAAAATGGAAAATCTCTTTCAACATGTTCGCGATCACATTGACTCAACAATCATGAATAAGAAAAATATATAAACTGAAGCTATATGTTTGGAATTAAATTATATATATAAGATAAACAAGGTTAGCTAATTACCCAAAGTTTAAAAAGTATTTCAATGGCTCCTCATGAGCAGGACCAGCATAAACAAGTGCGCCCTCTGTCAGCAACACAATATCGTCGAATTTACTGTATACCGATCCTCTAGGTTGGTGAATGGAACAAATTACTGTATGTCCATCCTGGGCCAGTTGTCGGAGAGTTTCCATGACTTTTTCTGCCTGGAATGCATCAAGTCCTGGAAACATCATGGATGACAGTGTAACAGTTAGCGAAACAAATGTGATCTCAATACTTGAATGCACACAATAATTTCAAATTTAACCAAAACAACTGATTTCAATATAATGGTTCTTCCCTCAACTATAGTCCCATATCACTTGTGAATTCCTGCATACTATACATTAACACAAACCAAATCTCCATAGCACTATGTTATACACTAGTGCAATAATATCAAGTTACTAGTACTTATCATTCAAGTTTCACATTGTCTATGCAATCCAGAATACCTGTTGTTGGTTCATCTGCAAATATGATGGATGGACTTGCAATAAGTTCACACGCAACCGACAAACGTTTCTTTTCACCACCACTTATCCCACGAACTTTTGCATCGCCAACAGTTGTATCCGCACAGCTAACCTTTGATAATTGCATAAACCAAACAAAGGGAAACAAAAACAGAGCTAAATGTACCAATTACAGTTTCAGGACTTCAAAACATTAAAGATAATAACTAATAATAATTCCAAGATCAGGAGGCATTAGAATAAACAAATATTGTCAATTAATCCAACATACCAAGCCTAGCTTGAACAAAAAATTGTTAAAATATTTCTCTCTCTCTTCCACGGAAGTTATATCCTGAAGCTGAAGCTCAGCCGCAAGTGACAATGTCTCGCGCACAGTAAGCTGCGAGAAGAAAAGATCCTCTTGTCTCACGTAAGCAATCCTGTAAAAATGAAAACAACAACAGATAAACAACCAAACAATACCTTTTTTTTGGTCATGCGCAACCAAACAAAACTAATTTAATATATTCTTGATCGAAGCAAAATGTAACAAAGAACTAATTGATCAACATAAAAACAATATTATAATTCGTAAAACATACTTGTAAGCTCTTTTTGAGCTAGGCTTTCCATTGAATTCCAAAAGACCAGACAAATGCAAGCGCGTGGATGACGCCAGCTGACCCGCAAGCACGTTAAGCAACGTCGTTTTACCCGAACCGGACGGTCCCATTATCGCTAGCAATCTTCCAGGCTTCGCTTCTCCGCTCACATTCTTCAGCAAAAAGCGCACCTGCAATTTATTCAAATTTACAATTCAGGCCCTTAACCTTTCATTGATTTCAAAAAAATCACAAAAAGAAGATCAGAGAAGAGAGAATGTGAGTACTAACTGATTTGGAGGACTTATCGGAGAGCGAGCAAGTGATATTATTCCAAAGGATGGTCACCGGAACAACTTTACCGGAAACCTGAGCTTCGTTCTCGTTTTCTCCGTCGTCGATAAACTCGTCATCTTCAGCCGTAAGGGCCGGTCCGGGGACAGAGAAGAGGCGGATGAGGATAGCGACAGCGGCGGCAGCCAGGACCTGGCCGAAACCGTTACCGCCAATGCTAGCCACATGGCCCGCCACTTTCCCGCCAAAGCGCAGCACCATCTCGTTCCTTCAGCTCGGTTTCAGAGAGACAAAGGACAGTGGGTGTAAGAAGTACTAGAGCAGAGAGCTGGTACTGAACTTTGTGTCTGGTATTAATGCGTGTTAACGACGGAAATGACAAAGAGGGAAGTTACGACACCGTCTAGGATAAAACGGTGGAGTTTGATTGTGGAAGTAGGAGATATTTAGTGTTGTTGTGGGGGGGGGGGGTCTTAGGAAGGTGAGGGATTGAGGACACGTGTGAAGATTGAGGATAAGGTGGGCAGTAAATAAATTTTTTCACCGTTACCTTTCGTGACGTGGAGCGGTAAAAAGTAGTTGGACGGTGTTTCTTTCTGCGGATAGCCGCTCGCTGGTGGAAGCTGACTGACCGTTGTTTAATCCAACTGCTTCTGTGGTAACCGTAACCGATTGCAAATTGATTCAAAAAAACTATAGAATATTAAAAAGATCATATTTCATATTTAACACTATTTAGTATCTCGTAATTAACCTAATGAAATTTTAACAGATAAATTTTGACTGAATTTGTGATTTTAACATAATAATAATAAACATTTAAAAAAAAAACATAACAATAATAATATTTTATATTATAAAATTAATGTATTAATAAGTTAGATATTTTTAAAAAAAATAGACATGGAAAGGAAAATCACACTTTTATATCAAAATTAAATGTCAATTCTAAAAAATGTCACCACTAGTTTGTCAATGTACAAAATTCCATTAAAATTGAGACTCACATTAAAAATACTACTTTTTTAAAATTCGCAAAAAATTAAGGTGTTTTTACCAGTAATTGACTTTTTTGCTAGAAATTAAGTTTTTAATAAAATCAAAAATAATAATTTTTTAAATATGATTTACAAAATGCTCAGGATATTTTTTAAGGAAAATTGGTTTAATGAATTCCAAAGACGTGTGTACATTGGTGTACACAAGTGTACAAACATACATACTGGTGTATATAAATGTATAAAGTATTTACTTTTTTTAATATCAAGTTGATTTATTGGTGTGATGTTTCTTGAGTTGAGGAGAGAGAAAATTGTGAGATTTTGGATGAAATTTTCTGTTAAATGTGAAATGGAAATGGCATTTCTGTAATGAGATTCAAGGATGGAACTTCTAAAGTTTAAAGTTTACAATTTTAAAAGTTTAAAATTCTAGAAGTTTTGATATGGTAACATTTTTGCGATTCTAACGTGTAATTGTGGCGTGTGCAAATTACGTTGTCCACCGCATTTTGTCTTTAATTTGGTCCGATTCACCTTCTTATTGTATTAACAGATTTAGTTTTGCCCTTTTTTGGCTTCACTTTTTGATATTGCATTTTAACTTTTGGATTTTTATAATAAATGGGCTTTTTGTTTTTTATTCCTATATTTTGGTTCTTATTATAACGGTGTCATTTCATAATAACTGTCAGATTCTCTTGCTTTTTCACTATTTTTCAAAGTTAAAAGTGAATTTTTAATTTTGATCAGTTTTCCGCCAAAATATTTCTTCTCTGTGTCTGTTGAGTTCTTGGGTATTTTATGCGATCTACTCGAGTCTTACTCTTGATCTTGTAGTTCTGCTGTTTTTTTTTTTGAAAAAATTTTGTTGTCTTTTATAGTCATTTTGTATTGCTTGATCTTCGTGGTTGGTGATTGTTGTGTTCGTTTCGTTATTACGGTAAGTGATGTTCTAGGTTTTTTTTATTTTCATTTGATTTCTTTTCAATTTAGTCAAGTTAAGTTCGTTTTTTTGTTTAATGCGTGTTTTAATCTTTCTTATTTTCCTTTTATGATACCAAAAACTGGTTCTAGGTATATGGATCCCAAATTAGTCTCTGTTAGTCCGATTAGGTCAAAACGTGTTCGTGAAAGTTCTTTTGATACTGATGATGAGGTTTTGGAAAAAAGGTTGATGAAGAAGTCACCTATTGTTGAGAAAAAGGTTCAAGGATGTTTTTCGCTTATTGTTTGTTGATTTATCTTTTTATGTTGTTTATATTTTATTAATAGTTGCTTTTTTGTTTTTGCTTGTTATAGACAAGACAGAGCAGTAAAGATGTTATGAAAGAGAAGAAGAATGTTGGTCGAAAAGATGTAGTTAAAAAGGTATGTTGTCTGTATCGTGTTTGTACTATATATAAACAGAAATGCTATTTGAATTTGTTATTAAAGAGCAAAAGTCGAGCATGAAAATTCTTACTGTTTGTTTTTTCTTTCTTTTTTGTTTTGCATAAAGAGAAAAAAGGTCGTTAAGGTAATGTTTGTTTGCTTTTGTTATATTTATTTTTAGTGTTCTCGTCATTTTTTTAAACTTTACTGTATTTATATGACGTTTCTTTTTGTATTGTTTTTCTTTTGTTTAGAATATTTCTAACATGTGTTTAATGCATGTTTTAATGCTCCTTATTTTCCTTTTTAGATAGCGAAATCTGTTTCTAAGGCTTCTAAATTAGATGTTGTTAGTCCGAGTGGGTCGAAGCGTGTTCGAGACAATTCTGTTGATAGTGATGAGGAGTTTTTGTCAAAAAAGTTGATGAAGAAGGGTCTAATTCTTCTTCTGAAGAAGTCACGCGTTGTTGATGAAAAGGTTCAAGGATGTTTTCTGTTTAATGTTTCTTGATTTATATTTTTATGTTTTTTATTTCAGTTAATAGTTGCTTTTCGTTTTTGCTTGTTATAGAGAAGACAGAGCAGTAGACAAATTAGAAAAGAGACGAAGAAGGTTGGAGGGAAAGGTGTAGATAAAAAAGTATGTTTCTATTGCATATTAGTAGATGTTGCTTGTGATGTTTAGGTTGTGACTGATGTTGAAATACTCAATCAGTTTAATATCTAGTCGAAATACTCAATCAGTTTTTCTGTACCAACCTCATTTTTTTTTTTGTAGAAAGAGAAAAAGGAGGTTGCTCTTCCTAATGTTAAGGTAATGTTATTCAGTTACAATGCTGAAACAATTAGTTTTTTTTATTGTATTTCTTTTCTAAATGTTGTATGTGTTGTGTTTGTACTATATATAAATGTTTTCATGTATGACTGTCTTTTGTATGTGTTCTATATGTTGTCTGTATTGTGTTTATACTATGTTGTGTATATGTTGTTTATAGAATGTTTATATATTGTATTCCTGTTGTATATGTATTTTGTTAATGTTGTCTATATGTTGTATTTGTTGTTTGTGGTATGTTTTTATAATGTATTTATGTTGTATATGTTTTAATGTTCATGTTGTCAATTTTTTAAACTCATTGTATTTATATTATGGCTTTTTTTTTCTTGTAAGAATGGGAGTTATATATTCCAGCTGAACACCATTATCCAACCAGAATTGGATATGATGGTTTTAGTGGTGAAAAAGTTTTGGAAATCATCAAGAATGTTTTAACTCCCAAACAGCTGGAAATGGTTTCCCAGACATGCTTTGGTCATTTCCTTAACCTATAGTGCCTTAGGTTAAAATTGAATTTACTGCATAGTTGGTTGTTAAGGGAAGTTAAACAGCCCAATGAGAATGAACTATGAATAGATGTTTCTGGTCGTCTACTTAGGTTTGGTTTAAGCGAGTTCACTCTTGTTATAAGATTGAACATTTCTTCATCACATAGTAAAGGTATTTTTAAAGTAAAGAATCCAACTTTGAAGAGAAGGTTTTTTGGCAGTACGATTAAGGTAACTAAGGGTATGCTTGAGGATGTATTTCTTACTGGAAATTTTTCATCTGATGAAGATGCATTGATGTTTGCTATGTTATATTTCGTAGAGTGTTACTTGTTTTCTTTGATTTTTGAATTTAATGATTCTGCAATTTTGAAGGTCATTTGGTTGTACCTATTTCCAATAGAATGAGATCTAACCCATTTGTGATGCCCAATCTTTTCAAGGTAATCTCTAATTTCTGAATTCATTTTGTCAAGTTGTTTCATGTAGTACTCAAATGTTTTTTTAGTGTATGCCTTTGCTACACCAAAAAATGTATCTTTGATGTTGAATTTTGTCTGTCTAAATAATGCCTTGATGTTGTTTAGCAAATGGTACGTGCAAATTCCATGTGATGCTTCCGAGAATACCTTCGCCACTACTTTCTCTATGCTATTATGTTTGTTAGATACAATGTACAATCCTTCCAGTACACCAAATGATTTTTTTATTTCCGTAAAAAAACCATTCCCATTAGTTGTCATTTTATGAGCCAACAATTGCAAATGCAAGTGGAAAAATGTTACCACCACCATCTTCAGTTGATACAGTCAGTAATGTTCTTCTATAATTTGATTTCAGAAATGTTCCATCAACAATCAATATTGGTCTACAGTATTGCCAACCATTGATAGAAGCAAAAATAGCCATATAAACATATTTGAAATTTTGGCCATCATCCTCTGTTTCAATTTCTATATACGAGCCTGGGTTAGTTGTCAACAACATCAAACTGAAACCTAGTAATTTTTCATAGGACTCACATGATTTCCCTTTTAGTTTTTCTAAAGCCTTTTCCCTGCATCTCCAAGCTTTGATAGTTCATTGTCATTCCAAATTGTCTTTTCAAATCTCCCATTACATCTTTTGGCTTGTATTTATATGTAAAATCAATCATCTTGTTCTTTATAAATTCTCCAACTATAGTTGTTGTTGCTTGTCTATGTCCATCCAGCCTAACATCAATAGAGCATGTATGAATATTGTTGAATTTCTGATGAAAAACATACTTGTTGGTACTTTCCTTGAAGCTCTTAATCTCCAATGGCAATTCTGGTCATAGCACACTAACAAGTACTCTTTTGGACATGATTTGAGTATCTTGAATTGAAAGTGGTTCTTTAAAGCATAGTTTGCTAATGTTGTTGTAAGAGTTTTTTTTGTCCTTGAACACCTATCCAACCTTAATCTCTATTGGATTACTGTTGAGTCCAAAATCTTCAATCATGTCTTCATATAGTACGATGTCTGTCTCTTGTTCTTGTTCTTCATTGTAAGAGATCATCATCATCTTAGTTAAATGATTTTCATAGTCAATTACGTCTCCGATTGTTTGTATACCAGTTTCAACCATATCTATTTATTCTTGTGTTGTTGATGATTCTCCTACTTCTTTTGATAAGAATGGTGTTGTAATGGTTGATGTCTCTTGTAGGATTTGTAGTTGAGCCTCTTGAGTGGATATAAACAAAGGCAGCTTTGTCACATCTATGTCTTTCTGCTTTTGTAATATGTAGAACATCAAGCTTTGATCATCTTCAATATCAAGTGGTTGTTGGCCATCTTTTATTTGGTACTTGATATTGAAAGTAATAGATGTACTGTCAACTTTCAGTAAGCTTTACAAGTTTTCAGTTAGCAATTCATAATTACAATCATGACTGAGTATTAAGCCTTTTGTCTTGTATTGTGAATATTTATAGCTATTAAGCCATTCACCATTATAATGAACTAATACTTGTATGTTTTGCATATCTGCAAAAGACATACAAGTTACAAACATAGTATAAACAAGTCATAAGCATAACATAAACGTAGTATATACAAGTTACAAATATAATATAAACAGGTTATAAAACTAATACTTGTATGTTCTGCATCTCTCTAAAAGAGATATAAGTTACAAACATAGTATAAACAAGATATAAATAATATTGAAAAAAACATAAACTTAATATACATAAGATATAAAAATTTTAGACAATTATAAATATAGTATAAACAAGTTACAAACATAGTATAAACAAGTTATAAAACTAATACTTATATGTTTTGCATCTTTCTAAAAGACATACAAGTTACAAACATAGCATAAACAAGTCATAATAAAATTGAAAAGAAATAAACTTAGTATACACAAGATATAGAAATTTTAGACCATTATAAATATAGTATAAACAAATTACAAATATAGCATAAACAAGTTATAAAATTAATACTTGTATGTTCTGCATCTCTCTAAAAAGACATAAAAGTTACAAATATAACACAAATAAATCATAATAAAATTGAAAAAACACAAACTTAGTATACATAAGATATAGAAATTTTAGACCATTTTAAACAAAGTATAAATAAGTTACAAACATAGCATAAACAAATTATAAACATAGTATAAACAAGTTATAAAACTAATACTTATATGTTCTGCATCTCTCTAAAAGACATACAACTTACAAACATAGCACAAATAAGTTATCAATACATTTGCTTTCTCCTCTTTCGCTAGTCTCCCTTTCCCGTTCGTTTTGCCTCCTCGTCGGTCTCTAGCGTCGTATTTGTCTCTCTCCTCATCGGTCTGTGGTGGAGGCTAGCGGTGGGAGTTGAAGGAGTCTTGTCAGTCTGTGATGATTCAATGATGGAGACTAGCAGCGGGATTGTTGTCTTGTGAAGGAGGTGGCGGCTAGGGTTGGAACCTTAGCTGCTGCCTTTGTTTTTTGCTATGTTAAATTACAAAAGTGCCCCTTAGTTGTATTTTTTTTTCCATAAAAACCCTTTTTATTGTTTGTTCATGTGTGCTTTTGTGAGACTAAATGGTTTAATGTAGAATATCACTTTCAAACACAATTTATGCAGGTTGATTGTACTGATTTTTGGTTGGTTTTTGTTGAGTTTGATTGATTTTTTACAGGGGTGATTACATTTGGAGAATTTTATAGACGTTCGTAGACATTTGGAGACTTTTAGAGATCAAATTAATTATCATTAAATAAAGTAAAATACATAAAAATATATACAAATAATTGAACTTAATCAAGAAATTTTACAAAAAAAATTATTGAATCAAATTTTTTATAAAAGAATTGGGTAGTTTAGACACATTTGGAGACTTTTGGAGACCTTCTAAATTAAACCAAATTTCTTATAAAAAAATTGAAAACTCCATTTTGAAAACTTTTGGAGATTTTTGGAGACCTCCTGAGAAATTATATAATTTTTTTATTAAAATTCATTTTTTTCACGAAAAATCAATTTTTCTCAAAATATCGCGATTTCTCGTAAAAGTGTCATTTTTCAAATGAGTTTTATTTTGGTGGCATTTTTCAAAATTGGTATTGTTGGAAGACTTTTTTTTTTAAATCAGTATTTCATTTTGATATAAAAGTGTGATTTTCCCGTAGTTATAGGGAGAATTAGACTTTTATACTAAAATGAAATACTGATTTTGAAAAATGTCTTCTAACAATACCAATTTTTAAAAATCCAAAAAAATAAAAATCATTTGAAAAATGCCACATTTGTGAGAAATTGTGATATTTTCTCGAGAAATTGATTTTTTTTGTGAAAAAATGAATTCCATTAAATAATTATATAATTTTCCAAGAGGTTTCCAAAGGTCTCCAAAAGTCTCGAAAAAGGAGTTTTTAATTATTTTATAAGAAGTTTGGTTTAATTCAGAAGGTCTCTAAATCTCTCCACATATGGTCAATCTACACAGTTCTTTTATTAAAAATTTGATTCAATAATTTTTTTGTATAATTCTTTTAATTAAGTTCAATTATTTGTATATATTTTTATGAATTTAATTTTATTTAATGATAATTAATTTGATCACCAAAAGTCTCTAAAAAGTCTACGAAAGTCTCTAGATATCTACGAAAGTCTCCAAATGTAATAACCCTTGCACAAAATCAATCAAACTCAACAAAAACCAACCGAAAATCAACAAAATCAATTAAACCATTAAGTCTCACAAAAGCATTAATGAACAAACAATAAAAAGACTTTTATGGAAGGAAAAATTAAAACTGAGGCACTTTTGTAATTTTACACAACAAACAAATGGCAGCAGCTTGGGTTTCAACCCTAGCGCTGCCCTTGTAGATCCCCGCCACAACCACTTCAGTCGCAAAGCAAGAAGCACAACACGGACGAGATTAGAGGAGGCGAGACAGAGACGAAGAGAACGTCGTGAAGGAAAAAGCACGATGAGGGGAAGAAGCAAGACGAGGAGAGAGAAACCATCACAGAGATCTAGTCTAGCGGCGGAGATCCAAAGCGAGGGTACGAAGATCGAAGTTGAGGAATTCCAAGATCTAAGAGAGGCGACGAAGCAAAAAAAGAAGACTTGCGCACTAGAAAGAGAGGAATGACAAAGAAAGAGAAACGATGGAGGAGGGAGGGCCGCAGATAGGACAGTTAGGGTTTGGGGAGAGTGAGAAGGAAGAGAGATAGAAGGTGTGAGAGAGGGGAGAGGATAGAGAAACGAATGGAAAAAAATGGATAAAATGAGATAAAAAATTAAATTTTTATTTGATTGGATATGACATTTTTAAGAACTAAATTTTAAAAAATAACATATAACTAAACTAAATTTAAAAATATGTTATTATACTAATTATTAAATTAAGAATAATTTTTATCAAAATTTGAATTTTATTCGAAATATGTACCGTAATTAACTCATATTTATATGTTGGATATTTATGTAAACAGCCCTTGTTGCATAGCCTCAGGCCTCATATGGGAATCCATGGCTAGCCCGACCCAAACTCTGTGTGAGCTCAGCCCCAACCCACGTGCGTCCCAACATTTCTCAGGACCACTACTTTACGTTCCCAGAGCTGACATCATCATTGTTAGTAGTCTATGCCACATGGCGGACCATTACAGCCCATCGCAAAGCAAATAAATACAACCGATTCTAGAGTACAAATGCCCCAAGTCCCCGACCTTCACCATGCCCAATGTCATGACCCAACTGTCGTGACAACGCAGGATGCGCGAGATGCTTGCTGGTGAGCTAAAGTGTGGGTTGCGGGGCAGCGGAAGGTGTGAATACGTGCCGTAGGTGTTGCGTCTGTCTTGAGTTAGACATGTCGACCCAATTGAGTTTGGGGAGCTTGTCACTGGTCTAGGACTTGACTATGACGGATCTGCGTGCCATCTAGGCACCACACTGGTCGGGAGCTGTCCCCGCTTCCCTGATGAGCCCATAGGAGGGCGAAACCAGTAAGCATCGGAGACGGATAAAGGTTGAACCTCGGGTATGTGTGAGTCCCGGGGCGCCGCACGGGTGAAGTCCCTACTCTAAAACTCTAAGCTCGTGACAAGTGGTATCAGAGCCCGAAGTGTGCACGCTGCGAAGTTTGCCGAGCGCTCTTTACCAAGCTGGCAATTACGCAGTTGGGTCCTCTCAGAGATGAGGACGAGTAGGCAGGAAGTTATAGCTATACTACGCCGAGCGCTCGAGTCCACGCGGTGGGCGCCCAAAGTGAAGTGGGGTCTGGCGCACGTGGCTCTCCTCGAAGATGGAGACGAGTAGAGGCAGGGTAGTCGCACACTGATCCGGGACAATC
>CAODLS010718588.1:0-11151 GCA_948243855.1 Flueggea neowawraea
AGAATAGTTTTTTTTTTGAATTTTGTTGGAAGAAGTCAAGTTACTCGAGTAAATTAAAAGTGTTACTCGAGTGAAAAGAAGTTGGATAACTCGAGTAAGTAAGTATGTAACTCGAGTTGATGATGTCATGTATTACTCGAGCAAGCTTGTTAAGTTACTCGAGTAAGAGATGCATTTCCTTCGTGCTGAAAAGTGACTTACTCGAGTAAGCAGTGATTCTAGGAAAACAGTGTGGTGGCTAGTGGCATATAAAATCAATTTTATCCATTTTCTTTCGTCATTTTCACTCTCTGAACACTCTCCTAAACCCTCAAACATATCTCTGTCGTTCTCTTTCCATCTCGGTTCAGTCGTCACGGATTTGGCTACTCTAAGCTTGGTTATCACTCCTGGTTCATATGGTAGGTTTTGAATTTGATTTTGGGTTGTTGGAATCATTCTGTTGTTAGACATGGATGGTTTTGGAGTTCGGGAAATCTGTAGAATGGTTTGGGCTTGGTTATTTGATTGTTGGCTAAGTGTTAAACGGTATAGAATCGGATTGAAGTGGTTGAAATGTTTAGTTCGTTTGGTTTGAATGTATGACGGTGTTGCTCGAGTAACACAGTTTGTTACTCGAGTAACCAAGGTCGTGTTTTACTCGAGTAAGGAAAATTGATAACTCAAGTAATATAGGTTAACATCAACTCGAGTAGATGAACTTGTAACTCGAGTAATACAGGGGTCCAGTTAATCAAGTAAGTGTTGTGATTACTCGAGTAAGAGGAAGACTCAGTTACTCGAGTAAGGCAATTCATTACTCGCGTAAGCTGCATATTTATGGACTTAAAGTGTAGTTTTTGTACTTTGGTTATATGAAGGATTAATGTTGATACTTCATATATTTTGAAGATTAAATTGATAATTACACATTTTGAAGACCGAGATATAATTTTGCAGAAGTTGGAGGACTAATTTGTAATTTTACATAGATTATAGTTTTTAAGTTGAGATTGATAAATCTTTGATCGAAATAAGTTTTGGGTATCGTGTGAGTGTCGGCATTTGCATTGCATTTAGTATTGTCACAGTACTAGTGTCACATTTTGATATCTCCTTGATATGTTTGTTTTAGCTTCCTGTTCCTGCCATCGAGACCAGCCCTCTACTATTGGTGCGAGATTGGTCTAACTTTTGCTTTGGACTTCAAATGAGTGCGGTGACAGCTTTAGACACTTAGGTCGTGTCCTTTGAAATCCTATTTTTTTATATGTTGAGATATCACCTATAATCTGATTAAGTAATGGATTGGCTAATTAAAACCGGTTATATGATAAACTGGTTTTCTTGTATATTTTGAATATATATATATATATATATATATCAATTCTCTGATTTTATAACTCTGTTATATCTATTGTCTGTTAGGAGTTTTATATATACATGTGGGACAACTCAGCTACGGGGTACGTAGTCTTTGGTATACCAATACTTAAAGAAGACCCTTAGTTACTAGGGTAATTTGGTGACTGTGTGTTCAATCAAACACATATATTTTAGTGACATGCAGTCACTCATGTGTCTGTACTTAGTGCATATCCTATTATTTAGTGGTAATATCACTCATGTATTTAGTCTCATTATCCAGTTATATTATATACAAGATATATAATATTATTTGATAATATCGTCTGATCGTATGTTATTTTCTTTGATTGTAAACATTTTGAAATGTTTTAGATGATATTATTTGTAGTCGAATGTATATGATATTATACATATGAGCTTGTGATATTTTTGAACTGTTTTCAAAAGGTCTTTGTAATGCGCGTATGAGCCGATCTAGAATGTTGTCCCTCACTGAGATTTATCTCACCCCTCCCTTAATATTTTTTCAGGCGTTATTTTGGCATCCGACGGTTGTCCAGTACTAGTCACTCAGTGAGACACTTCTTTTGGTTGTGAGTGCCATTTTAATCGGGCTTTGTATATATTTCCAGTAAAACTCCACATCGAACTGTTGTTGGCTTTTGAGTTTCATTTTGTATATTTGTGTTGTATATTTTACTAATTTACTTATGCATTTTTTATATATATATATATTACGTTTTAACTTATTTTTACCCAATTTTAATAAAGAATTGAAAAACGAATAAGTTGGGTAACATGTCTGGTCTTCTAAGGCTTGTGCGAGACGGGTCGAACTCTCATAAACGGTTCACTTCGTACACTGATCAAGGTCCGAATTTGGGTTGTGATAGATAAAATAGAGTAAAATATTATAGCACATCTACTTCACTTCTACAAAATTATCCCTTTGTTTTTTCATGACAACATTAATATCAACTTGGGCTAAGAGTGTGCTTGGAAAATTCAAATTAACTATTAGGGTTCTTTTTTTTTTTGGAAAAACAACTTGATGTATGCAGCGAAAACAAAATCTATTTTGTGTCTAAAACGCAAAAGTCGTGATAGTAAATACCTCATATATGTGATACATAATGACACTGTTCCTACTTAAAAACGAAAAAAATTTACTTTATCTATTTTTCTATTATAAAATCTACTAAAAATAGCCTAATTTTATTTAGGCTTTGTTTGTTTTGATAGAATTGAAGATAAAAAAAAAAACCTAAAATGTCATTTCTCTTCCTTTCTATTGTTTGAAAAACAACTAAATGGGAGAAAAGAAGATAAATGAATTAAAGTGGGAGGAATTTAACGGGCTCCATTGACTGATGCATTTCTCACAAATTTGAAGACAAAAGAGGGAAACTGAAGGAAAATGACTAATAAAATTACAAACCTACGTCGTGTGGGGGTTGGCCAGGCTCATGGGTTAGCCCAGAAGCACGACCCATGAAAACTCTTTTCTTATGCTACATTGTACTCTTTATTACACCGAAAAAACCACGACCAAATTATGCCGTTTATCTTCATTAATTTGCTAATTTTTTTCTACAAGATATGATATGTTTATTAAAGATTTATCTTTTCATAAGAACTGATTAATGGTCTGCCTTCTCAAATTCATAGTTCTTTATTTTTAAATTCACGCGTTTTGTTGATATATTATTAATTTATTATTGATTTATTATTAATTTTACGTTGTTTATTCTTTTGTTTTGTTACTGGTTTGTTGTTGAATAAATATACAATTACAAAAAAATTTGTAGTTTATAAAGTTAAAGCTATATATATTTAATTTTAAAATTTTTACTTAAAATATCAAAAATAACTTATTAAAACATATTTTTTTGAATATAAACATTAGATATATGTACTTGGCCCAAAAACCACTTGACAGACCTATTCAACAGGACTACACTACAAAGGTATCCAGACCAAGCCTTTGAATTTATAGAGCCCACTCCCACGTGTCACCACCCCATAGGATGACAACACACGAGATTCTGACACATGATCATGCCCAGAACCTAGCCAACCAGGCATGGCAGACCCAGAACCGTGACAACTATGAGCTAGGCAACGCAAGTAAGGTATGAGCCACTCCTCTTGTGACACATGGCATAATGAAAATAGCCACCCTGCATAGTACCTCCAATAGAGTCCGCCAATCTCCACTTGCCACATATTGTTTCCTTGTTGTCATCACCAGATGTATATAAGACCCGTGGTACATCATTATGGGTCTCAAATAACCAATAATACTCCTCTAACACCCTCAAGAAAGAGAAGAGCTCATCCAAGGATCACCTACCTCTTATCATTTCCTTAAAAAAAGTGGTAATTGTCCGACAGACGTAGGAATATTTATAAATTTTATTCCGTACGAATAATTTTAACTTACAGATTTATTTTTATAATATTTTATCTGTATACACGTTGCTTTTAAATTTATAAATATATATTTTTAAATTTATTATATTTTATTTATATATTATTTATTTGTTATTAATATTTTTTTTAGTTTGAAATTTAATACACTTATTTGTATATTGTTAATTTATTGTTAATGTTTTTTATAGTTGCAAACTCAAGGCGTCTTGTTTGTTTGTATTTTTTTTTTGTTGATTTGTTGTTTATATGTTGTTTCTTGTTTTAAAACTTGAATGTTGTTATATATTATTGATATCTTGTTTATATGTTAAAAAAATATATAAATTATATTTTTATATGTTGTTGATACTTTATTTACATGTTATTTTTAAAATATAAACAATATGTTATTTTTATGTTGAAAATAATATATAAATAAATCTCTAATTTATATGTTATTGATTTATTATTTATATATTTTTATAAGTTATTAATATCTTGTTTATATGTTGTTTTTAACATATAAGTAAGATATCAATAATATATAAACAACATTTAAGTTTTAAAACAAAAAACATCATATAAACGACATGTAAACAAGTCCAAAAATGAAAAAATTTTAAACAAATTCTAAACAATTTCTAACCAGGGTGGTAAAAATGTAATTTATAAAATTGTGAACGTAAGCACGTAATTTTGAAAAAAAATCCAAATTATTGAAAATGGGCTGCAAAATCCGTAATATGTTATTCTGGGCTCGGTGAATTTAAAAATATTCCTCAAAAAAACAAAACATAAAAAAATAATTTAGGCAAAATTGTCTTTTCATTTAGAAGGAAAAATTGATTTCCTTCATAATTTTACCAAACTAGGTAAACAATGAGAGGGCAATCCAACATTTTGTTTCTTTCAATTATCTCGTGGAGAGAGCTATCATTTCATTTCGTTTTTCTCTTTACTTTAGTTGGTGATCCAAAAGGATGAGCATTGAGACCCAGGGTAAGTTCAACCATAACTTTTTTAGGGTTTACTTGCGGTTAACCTTAGTTTAAACATTCTATGTTTTTCATATAATTTTATTTTTTTGTAATAAATTATTGGAAAAAATAGTCCGTTCATGATGAGTGAATCGAACTCAATCGATCGATGTGTGAATCAATACCGTGGACCGAGACCAATTTGAAAGCCCAATTGAGGAGAAGTAAACTCAGTGAGTCAAGGTGTGAACCGATACGATGAACCAAGTTCAATTGAAAAACCCAATTAAGTTATGGATAAAATGAGTCCGTTGAACTCATTAGGTCTGTTAGCCTATTTGGAAGGCTATATAAGAAGCTTTGCTTCTTCTTTCTTCATAGACTCCCACCTCTAAAATGTGTGAGAGAGAGAGAAAGAGCTCTCAAAGGGAGAGAGCGAGGCTCGACCTCCTGACCCCGAGTCCTGCACAGATCACGTGTAACATCTAGACTGCGAAACAGTCGGGCACTCTCGTCGACAATTCGATCGTGATTTGCTCACAAAACCAACATCGAAACTGGTCCTGCTCCGCTGCTAGTTTCCGCTGGAATCGAGGTTAATAAATCGAACATATTTATTATACTGTTTATTTGTTAACCGGCATGCGATTCCTTCATAAATTAAAAATTATTATATTAAATTTTATATTTAAAAATCATTAAATATGCTCTAATTAAGATTAATAATTTTGTTGAGCTCTACCGTGGGCTGCATTTTTTAGAGATGGCCAACCTAATCCTACCATACTTAAGCTTACTCATTATAGTGTGTATATTTGTTGCGGGTGCAATAACTGGATTGGACTATTGTAATTGCATTTTTATATGATATTTTTGTGTTTTTTTTGTTTGATACAATTTTTATCAATATAGGCTTTCAAGCAAGTATTCACCATTTTTTTAAAAAAATAAATTTTCAAAAGAAGAACAAAAAAGAGTTACGAAATTTGAATATTCCTCATCTATCTAAAACAAAACACAACCAACGAGCAATTATGAGTACCAATTATGAGTAAATTTAGAAGCTGCGATGAAAGAAGGGCGTGCAATTCTACATCAATTCAAATAGGTGGAACGTGGAAGCAGTTAGGTCGTGCATGCGAACACGTATTCTATATACTTTAATATATATGATATACGATATGATGAGTTTTTGGATTTAAGACTTTTGGACAGACTATTATTGTCTACACAAGAGACGACACATCGCTCTCCCTTGACGACAAATGTTTCATTAAGACTTACTTTAGTTCATCCATAAAACACCTTCACCACATATACGACATGCCGTACTCCTCCTCGTTACTCCCGGAGATATCTCAAGAAACATGCGACGTGTCCCGACTTGGACAAATCACAAACACCCACAAACCTCCACCGCTCCACGTACTTCCACTCTACACCACCCACACGCGCATCTCAGAAGCGCGTGAATCACCCACTACTTTCGCATAGCTAGCAAATCAAGCCCACTCGACCCAACCATCAGTTCTCCACACACTACAACACCAAAACCCGCCCCCACCGGACAGAAACCGCCCTACCCATCAATCGGCCATGGAAATGCAAGCTGATTTCGATCGCATATTGTTCTTCGAGCACACTCGTAAAACCGCCGAGGCTAACTACGCCAAAGACCCTTTCGATGCTGAGGTTTGTTTCGATTTGATCTACCATCTATGTTTTTGTTTTTCTTTCAAGTTTTCAAGTATATTATAGTGCTCCGATTAGCTGTTTCGGAATTTTGAACAGTTTGTGTAGTAGGAATAAATTTGCAGTGATAACCTAATTAATTGAACAAAATATATTTTGTATACAATTGTTATATACAGAATCTAACAAGGTGGGGAGGAGCTCTACTGGAGTTGGCTCAGTTCCAGAATGTTCCGGATTCGAAGAAGATGATGTTAGGTGCTGTTTAAATTTCTGCACTACTCCCTTTTTTTTGTTAAAATTTGTTAGTGTTATTTTTTTAGTTAATTTTTAAGTAGCTAAACGTTGCGGATTGTGCAGATGCAATTTCGAAACTTGAGGAAGCTTTGTCGCTGAATCTGAAAAAGCATGATACTCTCTGGTGCTTGGGAAATGCTCACACTTCATATGCGTTTTTGACGCCAGATGAGAATGAGGCTAAGGCGCATTTTGATAAATCTACTGTCTACTTCCAGCAAGCGCTTGAGGAGGTATTTTCCGGCTTTGGCCTCAAGCCCTCAATACTGGTCCCTTTGTAGGGCTTTATTGTGTTGATGTAATTGTGGTTGTAGATGTATGATGAAATGAGAGGAGTTGTTTTGTTGTAGGAACCAGAAAATGAGCTTTACAAGAAGTCCTTGGAGGTGTCGGCTAAGGTATTTCGTTTAACTCTTTCTTACCATGTTTGCTTGTGTGAGTGTATTTACTTGAAACTTGGGAAGGCCTAATGTTAGAACTTGACTTCAGTTGAAAATTTTGAGCTTCGTGGTACTAGAATTGTGGCTGATTTGTTTGTGTTTTTCTTATTTCTCTTTGAAGACATCATGTAGTTTGCACGAATAGCTTGATGGAGTTAATCTCGTGAGAAACGCGGGCCTAATGTCAATTGATGTTGGTTGGACTTTAGATATAGCAAACCATTTTCTTCTCATAATTGATTTTGTATTTTATCAAAATACATGCACAAACTGATTTATTCGATTATTGATAGATGGGGAATCATTCATTGGTTGATTATCCTTCATACAGGTTCAAACTGTCATCATCTGATGTTTGAGTCCCTTTGTAGAAAGCATATGTGTTCAGATACATGTGCATATTTCTTTTTTCATGATTGAGTAATTTTATATATTTATAGATTCTTTTATATGTATTTGCGTAAATATGTTTGTTTAGTTGCTGAACTGCTTTCATGGACTCAACGTTAGTCCATGCTGAGTAGTGTCCTATACCGTGTTAACCATGTTGGAATTCTAATTTTACCATCTGTAGCTAGGAAAACTAGAATATCACATCCTAAAGATTAAGAAATGTTTAGACATTTTTTGATGGTTGAAGGGATTTCCTGAAATTATCAGTTAGCTTTGCAATCATTTTTATGATGTGCATCTGTTCCTATCTTTAGGCCCCAGAATTACATATGGAGATTCATAAGCATGGTCTAGGTCAGCAGCAAATGGGGGCTGCAACTTCTTCGGGACCTTCTACTTCATCAAGCACCAAGGTAACTTCCACTTCTTGTTTGGATTTTTTATTGGCCTATTATTTAATTTTCCTATTGTTTTTATACTTTAATAGCCCATTTTGTGGGGATAATGTTTTCTTCGTTCATTATAGCCACAAGCTGTTAAAGTTGGACAGAATTTTTCTTGTTAAAGTTATTTGTTGGAAGTTAGCTTAAGAGGAAGTTCCAGGCTAACCCTGGGCTGTTACCTTGCCCTTTGGGAAACTGAGTTTCATTACATGTTATTTTTGTTTTAGATTAGACAGACTTCAACAGTTTATATTTCAGATTGTTGAACACATTGTGAGTGAGGGTCTTCATACATTATGTTATTTCTTGAGTTGATGTTCTATGAATGCATTTGGCTTTCCCATATAAGTTGTTATACGGCACATGCTTGGGACGCTAGCAACAAGCACATGATGACTAGATTTACATTTGGCATGCACATCTTTTGCGCATGGCAATGACCATGCATTTTTGTATGTGTGTCTGATTGGGCATGTGCATTTGGATGTGTACATAAGGCTGGTAGAATGAGAATTGAACTTAAGCTTCTTGATGGTTTTTCTTTCCTTGTTATAATTAATGTGTCCTTCAAAGTGGAACTGATGTTGCTTCATCTTTCCCCTGTTTCAGAGTGCAAAAACGAAGAAAAGCAGTGATCTCAAGTATGACATATTTGGTTGGGTGATTCTTGCTGTTGGCATTGTTGCTTGGGTTGGATTTGCAAAATCCCAAATGCCTACACAACCTCCACCTCCACCACGATAAGTATAGTATGGTTTGATTTCATGAGAGAAGTCTATCAGATTTTCAAGATGGACTCTGCAGGATACTGAGAAATACATCATGTATTTTTATTTATTAATCAATTTTTGACCTTAATCATGAATTTTCACCGTGAACTGATAAGTTTTAGTGTCATTTCTACGAAAGAGTAATTTTAATTATGTAACATCCATCACGAAGCCACTCTTTGCTTGTGATGGGTGTTAGATGCATGGTATTTCCCTCTCTCGAAGATTAGTACATAGCTATGGAAGGAAAAAAGAATACGCAAGATTAGTGTTGGTAACTACAAGGCTAGAATTTCTGAAAGAGTAATTTTCAGGCACTGCTGCTGTGGTGCGTGTGCAGAAGGCGAGACCGGAGACAGCTCTATCAGAAAGTACGGTTAGGTACATATGTTGTTTCTGAAAGTTGAAATACAGCTACCCTGATGATCCAGCTAGTGCTGGACATTGCGCCGTAGTAGTGCAGTGTGAAATGCATTATGGATGTTATGTTGTGGGTTATATAACAGGGAAACGATGGTTTTATAGATGTAACTATTGGAACAGGCGTGCAGATTTCAGGCTAAGCGTATAGGAATAGTGAAACAATGATATAACAGTTTCCAAAAGATCCTATAATCCAGGTAGGGAGCGTTTTTTAGAGGCATTTAAGTTTCATTTTAGCCTCATTTCAGAAATGGACAGCCGTTCTAGTGGTTGGAGGTGGAGTGACTAGACATGCCTCTCGCCAAACTCAGCTATTTCATAGTGTAGAGGAATTCCATGGCCGCGTCGGACGTTTCGAACTATGTGTTTGTGTCGCTCTTCATTCAATTCAATCCTTCAGCCTCATCCCATCTATTTCCCGGGCTATAATTGTGAATATATTGGTGAATATTTCCAGTCAAGGAAAAACGACGTTGTTTCAGGGGAAGTGGCTGAACATTCAGGAATCAGGATTTGTCAGTTACCCTTTGTTTCTTCATCCATTTCTCCTCTTCAACAAACTTCCTAGAAGCTTGCACACACACTCGAAAGAGGCAACAAAAATAATGGCGGAAACTAGGCAAATATACAGTCGAAGCTTGACGCTAACACCCCCTCTGAAACCGTCAATCGCAAGTCCACTTCCGCGCGTGGCTCCATTTCCCTCGCTCGTCTCCTTCCACGCTCCACAACCACCGCGCCTCCGCCTCGTAGCCATGGCAGTTAAGAGAAGCCCCAAGCGGCTCAAGTACAAAACTCCTCGTTTCAGCAAGCTCTCTCTCTCTCTCTCTCTCTCTCTCTCTCTCTCTCCATGTATTGATGACGTAATAATGTTTCAATAGCTGAGTGGATTTTACTAATTTGTGGATGAGTTTAAAGCTAAACGGACTACGAATTTGACAAAGAATCAAGTGTGAATTAGAATGCGAAGGTTGAATATAATGGTGGTGTGATTGTGGTAGGAGGATGATCTTCTTTACGTTGAAGTTGATCCGTCGGGAGCCGATAATTGGAAATTGGAACCGGTCATTGAGCTTTTGAAACAGGGAGCTGTTGGAGTCATTCCCACTGATCCTGTGTAATTTCACTATATCTTATCTCTCTACTTTTTTTTTTTTTTGATTGGAGGTGGTTTGGTTTTGTTACTGAATTTGGTTAGCGGGATGATACTTTTGATTGTTTTCCTCCATATGCCTCACAAGACAACTATTATTTGGATGTGTATGATATTTTAGCTGTTTGAGTGAGAGAATGCACTAATTTGATTTAATTCAAGGGAGAAATGGTTTTCATTGCCCATTTTGTTGGAAAACTTTCGAGAAAGGAAAATGTTGATCACTGTTGAAGTTGTTGCATGGCAAAGTTGTTCGTCGGGATAATGATATCAAAAAGTGTTTAATCCATTTCTCCTTCAACCACATATTGTTGATTGGAATGTTTTGTTTTTCTTTTCCTGATAGGTATGCAATAGTCTGTCATTTGCGAAGCCACTCAGCCATTGAACGCCTTGGTAGGTAGCACTTCAATTAAACTTTTTCCCCCTTTTTGAAAGGGTTTTGTTTTTCAATTTTGTGATTCGGAAATTGACATACGTATTTGTCTTTTTTCTGTTGCAGAATTAAAAATATAGAACCTTCCAAGGCGGGAAACGTTGATTCCCTTTGGTTATCACTTCAATATGCACTGTACCAGTTATGGAAGATGCGTAAAATCTAAAATTTTGTACTCACTTGAGTCAGTTCATATCATTATAGAATTTTCCAAAAACTTTGTCAGAATAATCCATTGACTTTACCAACAGGTCTTGTTCTCTAGGGGTACAGGAGTCATTGAATTCCTAACGGGAGCCAATTAAAAAAAAATGAAAAACTGTTGACATCATCCTTTATCATGCATTCTTTTTATCTCATGATTACCT
>CAODLS010718599.1:0-12255 GCA_948243855.1 Flueggea neowawraea
AAGCTGAGGTATTCTATTATATAACTCTTTTCAATGATAGGTGTTGCCTTCTTTCAGACATTATAGGGCTGAAGCTGAAAATCTGTTTTGTACTATGTTAATAATGATATGCTGTTGCAAATACGATATCATGAAAGGAGATAGACCTAGTTGCATTTGTCTAAGAAGGGATTTCTTGCATAAAAAATTGTTACTGTAGTGCCTTATCTATGAGTCAATGAGAAATTAGTAGAGAGTGATGAAAATCATTGCTAGTTAAGAAGGTAAATAAAACATTTGTAGCCTAGTGTTACTGAAGTCGTCTACAATTATGTGATTCTTTTCCAGGGTTGAAACTAGATACAATGTTAGCAATGAAGTTCATATTTGTTGTCTTACTGTTTACAATTTGTTTAATTTCAAAATCAGACAATTCCCAGGCTCCTGGATGCTCCATGTTTGGAAAATAAACACGCAAAAACTGTCTCATGTGGGGCTCGTCACACTGCTATAATCTCAGGTATGCAGAAAATGTTTACTAAGCCCTCCATATGTACATTTCAAAACTCAAAGCTACAAGCAACCTTTCAGTGCACTTATGCAAATTTCTGAATGGTGTATGAATTATAAGCATGTACACTTGTGTGTTCAAAATGTATGTATCTGAGTTAACTGGAGTTCAAATTTCCAGCTAGAAGCTCTTCCACTTTATTTGACAGTTCAAAGGAAGTGTAAAATCTTACTCTAGCATTATGGGTTAGATTAGGTCCTGGATAAGTTGGTTTCAAGGCATATAGAAGTATACAACTGGTCTGGTTGACGAGTTTTACACTGTTGACCTTCATTATAACGTTGTTGGAAGAACATTTCTTGCTATTCTTCTCTGATTTTATTCCTAACTTTGCTCCTTTTGTTTATCTGAAGACGATGGGAAAGTTTTCTGCTGGGGCTGGAACAAGTACGGTCAGGTAATAATATGCTTACAAAATTAACAAGCATGCATCTGAATTGATGTTGAATTTATAAGTTTGATAGTCCATAATATTTAACATCAATCTGGATATATACATGAAACAGCTTGGATTAGGCGATGTTATCGACCGCAACATTCCTTCGCAAGTTACCATTGAAGGATGTACCCCTAGAAATATAGAATGTGGATGGTGGCATACATTACTTCTGGCTTCATCACCTGAATGAACATCATCATCTAACTTGAGCAATGCTTGACACAGTTTTGTTAGATTAGAAGTTCTTTCGATTGGATATATCGTGAATCAAGATAAGTTACATAAATGTGTACATCCTATAGCATGTATACATATACATAAGCTTGTTCTCATTCTTTATGTGGATCAAGTTCAGCCGTAGGGTAGTTTTTCATCTTTTAACATGCATGCTTTTTTAGCAGCTTTGCCATATTGGCATATTGCTCTCAGAATGTACAAGATGATTTAGGTCCATTGTGTATATGTATTTACCAGAGTTTGTTTAGTACTATACTTGTAATCATATATTGGAAAAGACAATAAGTATTATTTATACTTCTTACGCTTCAAAATTTTCGAATTAATGTATTGTTCTTGTACTATTTATGCTCGCAATCATATGTTCCAGAGAGGTCAAAGCACTAGTTACTTCTATGTCCAACAATTAGTTACGTTGTCCTCTCTTATTTTCCACGAAGTGACTATTGAATCAAATGTATTGACAATTGTTTTGGTCCTAACCTATAATATCAGTTCTGTTGGAAATGGTATCGTTAGTAGGTCAAATTGAGCAATTGATCTTCTTCCATGAATTAAAATTGATTGTTCTTCTCTGCATATTTTTGTGTCAGTATTTGCCTAATTAATCTTTGTTCATTTGTGCATTCTTTTTGCTATGGACAATGTCTCATGACGATCGCGCGCTACGCTCATCCACTAAGTTATTGTCCTCCTAAACCTATGAACACTTACGGTTTTGTTCCTGAAAAAGTGCCTCAATGATTTGAGGGAGAAAAGTATTTATAAGCGATCTTTGATCTCGACTTCTAGTGATGTAAGAGCGTGACACTACAATAGTCCTAACTCGAGACTAAGGGGTTTGAGAACACAACTTTTAGGTCGATGATTTTTTGCTTGAGTTCTTACAGACGGTGCCAATTGTTGTTGCTTTGATTCTAACAACAATCGAAGAATAAACACGAATGATGGAGAACTTGAAAGACACCTCGAAACTTGCGAGCACAAAATGCAATGAGATCGGGTTGCTCTCCGAGGAAATCTTTGACACTCTAGTCAATAGATATTTGGACAGAGTAATAGTGCGTGTAGTCAATAATGCATACATTTACAAGTTGTTCCCCATACTTATTTATAGAGTATCAATTTAATGAACGGGAGTAAACGTTTTATAACGCTTTTCATTGATGACGTGTTATAATGTTTTCATTATAATTGGTATTGAATGCACTTAATGACCATGTCATAACACTTTTAACTAATCCTTATTCATCTTGACATGAATGAAAGTTACTCAAGGAACACCTTGTGCAAGTTTTCCTATCCAAATGTAGGAAGTGGGTAGTCGGTTAGTATGTTAGGAGATCGTGATCTATATGGCAACTGGAAGCAATGATATATGAATATTTTTCTTTCATCACAGAAGTAAGTGGAAAACTTAAAAGAGACTATCATGGATGGACATATTGCCAACTTCAACCTTAGCAACGGTGACCTGCAGCATCTATTAACAAGAATATCATCTTGATCAATTTTGATGAAACAGAGAGTCATTTCAACGCTTGTAACATGCTGTTAAAACTCAAAGCAAAAATGAAGTGGAAAAGAACACACACTTAGAAAAAGCACTTCTTTAAATCGTTTTCTATCGTGACTCCTCGTGAATATGCCGATGGTATCACCCAGAGACGATCACAAATTATAGTCGGAGAATAGTACTACTTCACACGCAGAAATTCCTTCCAATTAATCAAATGTTGATAAAAAAATAACATCAGCATTATCTACTTTCAGTGATAATAAATATCAGAAGACAATCCACACCAGATGGACAAGACAGAAGAATTCAAAAATCTGTGCTTACATGCAGAGATTTGTGACTGCAACTTAGGAGAAAATACTAATTAGGTCTTGGTGTGGCCCATTCAACTCTAAGAATCAGACTATCATAACCATGTCGATTGAGCTTGTTGATAGCCTTTTCTGCGTCTTCCTTGTTGACAAAGTTGACGAAACCAAATCCCCTGCTCATTTCAGTGTTCTGATCAATGGCAACGTAAACACGACTCACTGGACCAAATGTACCGAATAATTCAAGTAGGTCAGCCTCCCTGGTGTCCTCTGATAAATTGGTTACTCTAACTGAGTTCTCTTCATTCCTGCGCCTCATATCTGATCCACCAGTTCTCTCAGCGCCTGCTCTCTTACTTGGCGGAACATAAGCAGCCTTGCCAGTTACAGAGGCATTTCCGGTGCAGCTGGTTTATCAATGAATGTATCGGTTTGAGGAGCAAGATCTTTGTAGGGACACTGTGAAGTCCAGTGATCACCTCTCTTTCCACAAGTTCTGCACACCATGAGAACAGGTCCTTTGCCTAGCTGCGACAA
The DNA here is from genome assembly GCA_948243855.1 of Flueggea neowawraea. Taxonomy (NCBI): domain Eukaryota; kingdom Viridiplantae; phylum Streptophyta; class Magnoliopsida; order Malpighiales; family Phyllanthaceae; genus Flueggea; species Flueggea neowawraea. Next base: position 3,594 of record CAODLS010718599.1, read on the forward strand.
GTTATTCTCTAGTAACTTGGTTTCTTCAACCTTGGTACCTGATGGCAGATAAATAATTTACAATTTTTTTTAAGAGATAAATAATTTATAATTAGAACAATGTAATAAAAAAGTAGGCAATTGAACATGCCCAAGAACTAAAAGCTATCAACAGAAGAACAAAATAGCTCGACAATCACAAACAATTCTAAGCTCAAAGATTTAGAACACTATAACAAAGAAAACGCCATCTTTGCATTAAGCTCCTGCAGCATGCATAAAAAATTGATAGTTCTATTTATGTGTCAAAATCGTTGCGCAACAAGGGTGAGCTCGACGTGTGCAAGTTGAACAGTTGGGACTTGTTAGCAACCAAAACAAAATAACAAAGGGTAATAAGATCTCAAAATCATCATGAGAATATAGTTGATGACATAAAAGCGAAAACATCATTGATTTTTTCCACAAAATGCCACCAAAAGGGAACTACTCTTGGTGAGCTTACTGACCATTCGCATAAGAAAAACCACATGGCTAACATATGTGATTGGCTAATTGGCCACCATAACCAATCCAAAAGCACAAAAATCCTTACAAAGTCGCAATCACAACAAATCAAATTCAGACCGCCAAGCTTACAAACGATTAACAATCTTCTCACTAATTCAATAATTACCACACATATAAACCACAATTTCACCACTCCTAAGGTGCTTAAAGAATTTCGGAATTTCAGCCAATCTATGGATTCAACTAGAACATATATTCAATTTTTTAAAATCTTTAACCGTGTCAATTAGCCTGAACCGTTGAAATAAGCCGATGCCGAAGCATTAAATCAATCAAACCTAAACAAGATCACACTACATACAAGGTAATATATACGTACACATACCTACAAATGTACCTGGGGCTCTCGGTCTTTCTAGAAGGATCTCTTCGGTGGATACCATAGTGAGCCTACTCCCAACATCCTGGTGCAAAGCATCCCCAAACTTGGCCCAATTTCTCCGCTCCATGGCGCTTTTACTGAGACGCTCTTTAGCGAGCTGTCGGACGCGCGTAGTGGTGGTGATCTTGACCTTGTTTCCATCGTCATGGAAATTATATTCGATGACTTTCTTGATTCCGCGCTCGTCAGGGCGGATAACTTGTTTAGGTGGCAACAGGAAATCCAAATCGCCATCCTCCTCGTCAAGCTCTCCCTACCGGAGCTTCGTCTGGTTTTGACCTGATTTTTCCGGAGCCATTGATCGGGTTGCGATGGATCTCAGGGAGGTTATGGTGGCTAGCTTGTTCAGTTCAAGAATTGAAAACTAGCGGGTGTGGATTCTGAAAGAAGTTATATATGAGAGGGTTTTGATTGATGCGACATCGTTTTCTTTACTGTAGAAACGGTTTAGAGTCGGTTCACTGAAAATTGGAATTAGAATCCGGATTGGGGTTTATGGGAGGTATTAATATATGATTAATATTAATAACTGGTAAATTAATTTTTTTTTGTTAGGACAAAATAAATATTTTTGAAAAATTATTGCTTTGGATCGGAACTATCTAAATTAGCTCGATCAACAATTTCGGTTCACCATATTGGTACCTATTTTTGGTCGTCAGATTTGAGAAAATCATACTTATATTTTGATTTCACCAATAATCGAGTAGGTTGAACTGGAGCAATCCACCCAACCAAGCCATTTCCATTCTTGGGGTGGCGAACCAAACCACCCATTCCTACCCAACAGTGTTCACGGTTTTCATTCCAGGTAACAACATATTTACGATTTTAAGTTCCGAATATTCTACATGTTCACTTCCATTCAAAAACTATTACAAGTCTAAGTTTTCTAATTACAAGCATTTTCTCACGTCTCCTGTGCGCGTGGTAAACGCACCCTTATAGTTTGCATGTGCGCAAATTGCGCGCTCTGACACTGAAAATTTATATCAGTATCATATACCAGCTAAATACTATTTAAATATTAAAACAAAAATACACTGTGATGAATGAAAAATTAGGTGAATATCATTTAAATACTATTTACATATTAGAAATAATTTATATCAAAATCTCTAAAATAAATAAATACAACTCAAATTTCATCTAAATACTACTAATACTAAAGTAAAATTACTTTAGAATTCAAGCAGAATTCAACTGAAAATTACTTTAGAATTCAAGTAGTATTCAACTAGAATATATCCAAGTGGTATTCAAACTGTTTTTTCTTGAATACCACTTGAATACTAAAGTAAACTACATTAAAATGGATGAAAGCCGAGTAAATACGTTTAAATATTATTTGTGTAACAAAATAGTTTGCGTCAACATCATTGAAAAAACTAAAATGCCAATTAAATACAGTACTAAAGTTATATTACATGGATATGGTTAGAAACAGATGAAATACTTTTCGTGTACTGTTTGCATACCATACATAGTTTGAATACAATTCTTCAACTTCAATTAGTATATTTTGAGAATAGAATTTTCTAAGTGGTTGTATTTAATCAAATACCAAATTGAACACTAAACCATTTTATACAGAATACACATAAGTATTCATATAATATTTTATTAGAAATCGATCGAATACTACTTGAATATTGCTTAAATACTAATATAATTTTTATATATTTTAATATTGATACAACATATGTCACTAGACCGACATCCTCCAAACAAGATCAACACCATCCTCCTCACTATTTTTCACCACTACAAACTCTATAATCTCTGCAACTAAACAAGGAACAAACTTTGCACATAAAACATAAAAAAAAAAAATCAAAAAGCAAGAAATAAATCAAAAAGGAAAAAATAATAATAGAAGAAATAATTCATCAGCCAGGGAGAAATCGCTGAAACATCGCCGGAGAAGAAACTAGAGGTCGCATCGTTGACGTTGAGTCTTTCACAATAAAAGAGCTTCGCCGCTGTCAAAAAATTTAGAAGAGCTACATCGACATCGATGCAGAGATAGAGAACAAACCACGTGTTGTGGGAATCAGATCATGTGTGGGTGGTGCCTAAAAGGCTGAAACAATTGAAAATGTGATAAAAGAAAGATCAAGTGGTAAAAGAAAAATTAAATTGTAAAAATAAAAATATTAAACTGACAGTGTGAGGACCAGATTAATGAAAGATGGAATGGTGCATGTAGTTTCCTGTTCATTATATTCGGTATATGCGTACCTGCAGGCCTATTATAATACACGTTCGGGCGTCAAGTTTTTTCTATCTAGACTTTCATCTATGTTAGGTCTTGGGCGCATTGATCATAATTTTTGTCCAAAGTTTTTGGACAAAAATGGTGTTGGAGTTCTCTCAAAAGATTTTAAGTTTGATTATCAGTAGAAGTTAACCTAAAAAAGCACCTGCATTTTTTATAAATAAATTTGGTTCACGCTAATTTCCAGTTTAAAAACTTATCAATGTTTGTTTAATATTTTCGAGTGAATGCAGTTTTGGTACTTTGAATTAAAAACTGAAAATATTTATATAAATTGAAACATAAAAAAAATTATTTGATGTTCATTTAATAAAAAAATACGAAAACCATAAGTGGTTGGTGTGAGTGGTTCGACACTCTAACCCCTTAAAAGAGGTCTCAGGTTCGATCCTTACTCTAGTATAGAGTCACCACGATGACCAACATTTTACCCCTTAGTGGGCTCCAGTGCGAGCAGGGATTAATCTGGGCGTGATATGAGTTTAAATGTGTCTCCCACAGTTGAGATTCACCCATAACACATCGTAAGAGATAAAAAAAATATATGAAAAGCAAAAATGTAAACATGTTAAAACTAAAAAAAAATGTGAAGATAGTCTCTAGATCAATTTGTGGTGGTAACCTGTCTCAATTGGTCAAACACTTGAGCCGGAATAGTTAGTTGTAAGGTGGAGTTGAGGTCGATTGGAATGTGATTTTGTTGAATTCAATCATCACCTACTTCCTTACAGTCATCCAAATAAGGACTCAAAACCTTTCATAGCCAACTTCGAACAGTGCAACCAAACATGGTGTTGTAGTACAACTACTCGTAAATGAATCTGTGTCTCAATTTGTAAGTTCCAGTTCTCGAATGTACACACATACTTGGTTTTTGATCAATCATTGGTGATAAAATAACACCATAATAAATGGAGTGGCCATGATTAGTGTCAATTTGTAATTATTCCTATTTGGACCATGGACAGCTGAGAAATATTGATGATGTTTTTAAAGCTGGTTGGGCTGCAAATAAAAAAGAGTACAGTGACTAGTAATCCTCATTTGTCCTACTAAATGTTTCCGTTATTACGAGAACCCGAGATTCTTTTTCCCTCTGTTATCTAAATATCATGTATGGATAGAGCCAAGAAAATCGAGATAGAAAGTTCTTAAATTAGTGATCGCCTGGAGAGTAAACACTCAGAAATGCTTGGAAAGTTCTACACGATGATTGTGTATATGATCAACAACCTAAACACTTTTTCCCCTAATTAGAAATAAAACAACCATAAACACTGATTCTAAGAATGAACACCGCCAAATCTTCCTTAACAAATTGTGAAAGATTTAAATGAAAGTCAACGCGTAAGATTAGGCCATTGTCACGATACGACTGGAAGAACTTGTTTTTGTACTTTCAAGGCGTCACATAAAGAGGTACAAAAATTGTTAAGGATATATTCAGTAGCTTGTTTATGTAAATCAACTTGATCATTAACACTTTGATCAGTTTGCATGTGAGATGCTGCTGGTTTTAATCTCAAGTCAAGGCTTTGGCCGCAATTGAAGGGAAGATCATACATTTAGTACCAATTACATATAATCTATCTTCGAATATGGATAAAGTCAAATGTAAGTGTCTTGCAATGTGGTCGGCGCCTTAGCATTACCAATTCGTAAACCAAGACTTTGACTTCACAATTTCTATGCCAAATCAATGGGCTCAATATTTGATTTCTTTGATTCTTTCAGGCAGTTGCAATGCTACATAATGAAATTAGGCCATTAAAAAAAGCGTGTCGTTTAATGAATATGTACATTGCATGTTTATTGTTTAAGCATATTATACTTTTAAAAGAATGTGTCAATTTTTCTACTTTTTCTTTGACGATTTATATCTATAATTTATTCTTATAATTTATGATCAAGATAACATACATTGAAGATGTAAAATTTGCATATATTGACATGATATATTTCATATTTAATATATTATAATTTTTAAAAAATATATTATTTTTTTTATTTTTTATTATATAATTTATCAATTTATAATTTATTTTTTTCATATCGTGATCGTAGATTGGCTTAAGTTAAGAGTAGTCGTAGAGATGATGTTCTTGAAGTGAAAGGACAGTGTATGTAGGACAGTACGGAACTAGGAGTGGCATTAGCATATACCTTCATTGTCGGCAAATGTCCAGTCATCTCTTCCATTTCTTGCCACCTAAACTCCGAAGTTTCTTTTCCTGAAATAAATAATACTATTTTGTCTTGGTAAAACAATGTATTCAGATGTTTCGTTGGTCAATAAATACTAATTAAGATTTTAAGGAAATAAACATTTATAATAATTTTGTCAAATATATACAATCTAGCTAGGATTATTTATTTTCTAAAATGAATAAAAATCAATTTTCAATGAATCCTTCACCAACTTATTTATTATTTAAAGTGCCACATCAATTTACATGAATAATATTATTAAAATTTAAAACCAATACTCAATGGCGGAGGGAGGTGGGTCAACTGAGTACATCGAAAGTATGAAAGACCCTTACCGCCCCATTGCCAATTCCATCTTTGCCTTTGGGGTTGAAATTTTGTCACAAAACATCATCCGTCGCCGTGTGTCTGCCAATAACATCAAACCCACCTCCAATAATTTTTGACAACCAATATTTTACCCTTTTATTATCATTCATCAACCAATTTGTAATGAAAGAACCTTCTTGTCACCCATAAAAAGAAGCTTCCAATATTCGTAACAAATCTACTTAATTTAAGCACAGTCCATGCTAAAATAAATGCTCACTATACAACTATAACAATAGTTGTTTATTGGAAAAAAAAAGTTGTTTCGTAAAATAAATGAAGAGCTCCTATTACTATACCAACAACAACACCTACCCAACTAAAAGGAAAAAAAAGGACATATAAATTATAATTATATTTAATTTATTTTCTTTTTCCATCGCGGCTCATTCCCTCCTTTTAGTTTTATTTATTTATTTATTTAATATATTAAAATTTGATTGTTCACTTTTTTTTTTCTTTCTAAATGGTACTAAATTATCCACTTAAGAAAATGCCAATACCCGAAACTTCCACAAAATTAACACACTGCCCCATCCTAACACGTAAATATAAGCAACGAAAGTACCTAAATAAAGACTACCATATGAAAATTAAATCCAATTAAATATTCAATTTCAATTCCGCAAAATTCACTTTTTATTTTGTTTGCTTGAATTTCCTTGGCCCGCACATGTCATGTATAAATAGCCAGAAACTTTGCAGTAACCAACGCCCTTTGCACACATCACCTCCATCCCACCGTTACCGTTGAAAAAAAGAGAGCGAAACTCGCCCGAGTCCACCCTGTCCCCGCCATTATTCCGACTCGTTTACCTCCGGATTCAGGTTCGGGTGTCTTGTTCCGCTTTCTTTTCGGAGCTTCCGATCTGTTCGCATTGAAGGTAATTATGCGAGGGGTATTTTGTCATTATCGTGGCGCGTTTACGGCTCCTTGACTTCTATCTCGGTGGTTTTGCTTGTGTTTTGAGGTTTCATATTGTGTCTTTTGCTTGATCTTTCGTGAAAGTGACGACAATGCGACTCCTTTGTGTTGTGTTATTTGATTTCGTTCCTCCGGTGTGGTTTAATTGCTGTTTTGTGCAATTTTTTATTAGTTGCTAATGAATTTATTTCGTGTGTTCGTTAGATCTGGTGAAAGATTTTGTATTTACGACTAATGATGACCTCAATTAACTTTTTTTCTTTGTGTGTGCGCTTTTTTATTGAATTGTTGTTTTTGTGTGATTGCTCTGACGCATGCGAATTGATAGCGAAGTGGGGCTTTGTGAAATTGAATGGTGAAAGAAATTTTATTTACTTAACCTTATCAATTTTGAAAGTGAAGGTACTCCAGAGTTGAATTTATTAATACATAACTTTTTCTACACTTTGGACAAGGGAGAGATCAACTTCTCAGACTTGGGTAATCTGCCATTTACATTATGGCCACATCAAAGGAAATTCGCCAAATTAGTTGAGCTAGTTGATGTTTATTGTGGTTGAAGAGAAAAGAAATGTATTATTGTAGAGAAGTCTTTTATCACTAACGGAAATTATTTTCTCCTAACTATCAAGTGTCATTTCCGGTAGTGAGTAATCAATCACAAAACTTCCTTTTTTTGCTATTTCCTTGAAATTCCAGCCTGTGATCTAGCTGGAAGTTGCTTGCTAATGTTCTTTTTCTGTTTGGAAGGAATTTAATGTCTCCTCTTACTGTAATGAACTTATGATTCATCTCATGACACGTATTATGAGTTTTTGGTTGCATCCTTTTGCTTTGCCTTTTATTCTGGATTACATTCAAGCTCTTTCATCTTCCAGCCTATCTAGAGTTTTGTTGTTTTAGGTATGAGTCTTGTTTAATGTGCTTTAGTTTTCCGTATGCTATGAATAAAAGAGGATTTTTAACTGATAATTGTATTTCCTTTTACTCTTTCCCAAACTGCTGCTTAGTTTCTGAGCACTTATTTACAGAGTAAGCTGTCGGCATATCACAATGAAGGCACTGATTCTCGTTGGAGGTTTTGGAACACGTTTGAGGCCGTTGACCCTCAGTTTCCCTAAGCCATTGGTTGAATTTGCCAACAAACCGATGATCCTGCATCAGGTACAAGTATGTGAATACTGTCTTTTGCTAGTGATCTGATATTTGTTGTCCCAGTTGTGTTGGTTTGCACGCCTTTGTGCAAAGTTTGGATATTAAATCTTTAATCTGTATTTTTTTGTGGGGTTTATGGGTTGATCTTCAAATTATTTACAGATAGAGGCTCTCAAGGCAATTGGAGTGGATGAAGTGGTTTTGGCTATTAACTATCAACCAGAAGTAAGGATTCGCCATCTTTGTTTTCATTATGATTGATCAACTAGGATCATCTGCTTATGGTCTCTTGTTTCTTCCTGCAGGTTATGTTAAACTTTTTGAAGGAATTTGAGACAACGCTTGGGATAAAGATCACATGCTCACAAGAGACTGAGCCACTTGGCACAGCTGGTCCTCTCTCCCTGGCTAGGGACAAACTTATTGATGGTTCTAGTGAACCCTATTTTGTTCTCAACAGTGATGTTATAAGTGAGTACCCGCTCAAAGAAATGATAGAATTCCATAAAGCCCATGGAGGAGAGGCTTCTATTATGGTGACCAAGGTAATTCTTTGCTTAGTTGCCTAATTGTCTGTATGCTTTATTTTTGTTTTCTTGAAGGCATTTTGAAACTCATTTAAATTATTGAAATAATTTAACCTTGAAACCTGCACACAGGTGGATGAACCATCAAAATATGGTGTTGTGGTTATGGAAGAGTCTACTGGGAAAGTTGAGAGATTCGTTGAAAAACCAAAAATATTTGTTGGTAATAAAATCAATGCTGGAATATATCTGCTGAACCCATCTGTTCT
>CAODLS010718629.1:0-18278 GCA_948243855.1 Flueggea neowawraea
ACAGAATACATGCAGAGTGGTAGAGCGACTGAAAAGACTGATGTTTATAGTTTTGGGGTCCTGGTGCTAGAGGTATTAAGTGGGAAGCGACCCACAGATGCAGCATTCATCGAGAAGGGATTGAACATTGTTGGTTGGGTACGTCTCTAACTTGGACATGTTGACTTTCTGTTATCAGCTTCATATAGTTAATAAAGGGGAAATATATGTGAGCAAACAGAATAATTTGATTTTGAAAAATAAGCAACCCCAGAAAATTCATGTTTTGTAGTTAATAAAGGGGAAAATTTCTTAATGATATGGACACTTCATATTTTCCAAATTAATCCTTCGTCGAGTTTCCAGAGAAGTTCTGGTTCATATGATTACTTGAATGAAGAAGAGATGTTCAAATTTCTATTACCTGTATTTTGTCAGGAATCTGGCGCATATTAACTCGTGTCTAGATTGCATCTCTTTCTTCAGATGCTTTCTGGCATATTTGTAATTCCAAACGAAAGAGTTTCAGGCTAAAAATTGTGGCAACCATCAATGTTACCCATTTTAAGTTGTATTCTGCAGTCAGCGTAGTCATTGTAGTGAAACAAGGTCATATTCATAGTAACCTTCTCTTTTGCAGTTAAACTTTTTAATCAACGAGAACAGGCAGAGGGAGATTATCGATCCAAATTGCGAGGGTGTTCAGGTGGAAAGCCTTGATGCACTTCTTTCTGTTGCCATTCAGTGTGTTTCTTCAAGCCCAGAAGACCGACCTACCATACACAGGGTAGTTCAATTACTTGAACCTGAGGTCATGACCCCATGCCCAAGTGACTTCTATGATTCCAACTCAGATTGAAAGCAAAGTGTTGTCAGTGATTACATCTTTGGCTTAGCATCAACGATTCTGTGGATGATTGCTAATTAGAGAGAACTGCGGAAGCTGTAAAACGAGTGGGCGCTAGAATCTGCAGCAGTTTTGTATCTTCATTTTATTTTTTCATTCTTTCTGCAGATTTATAACAATTTGAAGACGCCAAAGTCATCTGTTTGTTGGATGTCCACCAGTTATATTTTTTAACTGGAGTTTTCCAACCGTGGCATGGAATTTATCATGGATGGACGAAGGCTTACCTTTTCCCACAGGCATGGAGTTTCCACTTCGGGTACGAAACACTTCTCCCCGTTTCTTTGCTGTTTTATTTTTATTTATTTTTTGTTCTGATCAACTATTGGATTTATTCTCATATATGAAATCTGTATAAATTGAGAATCATGTATTGGCAAAGAATTCTCGACTCAATCATTTTTGTATTTATTTTCCATTTATTCCATTTATATGTTATGTGGGGATCTAATGTTCAAGGTTTCGTTCTAACCCATGGCCCGAAATGTGTTCAACAAACTCTATCAGAAATAATTCTATTGTTGGATTTGTTTGTTCGTTTTTGGTCAGCTGAGTTAACATTTCTTTTGACCCACTATTGAAATAATGTAGCTCAATTTTTTGGTGTAACAAATGTAACCAAATATTTTACTGCACTTGGTATTCTAAGATGGTAAACTTTTATTTTGAATTTGATTCATAGTAAAATATTTTTTAATATTTATTTCTTTTTTCTAGTAGAAAAACGGAAAATACATAGAGATTGTATTCATTTGAGTGATTTTTTTTTTGGGTTAAAATAGAAAACTAAGACAGGCTGATGATCTGCCCAATAATCCGTGAACAGAGAAAATTTGATTGAGGAAAGTTCAAGATTTATATTGATTGTGTAGCGTATCGATAGACTAATTTTACCATAGTCGGAAAAAGAAAAGAAATACTAATTTTACTCATTTGAATTAAGAACTTAAAATGTTGAGATTTTAAACGTTCTTTAACAAAACTAGATGTCACGTCTGATTGAGAACAGAGAAAATTGTTCTTTCCCTACATGGGAGAGAGTTACAGAAACAATAAAATTTTGTTTTCAAATTTTCATGCTTTACACACCCACGAGTATGTTTATAAACAAAACAATAAACGAGAGAAGTTTTACGAGTGAAAACTACAATGTGAATGGTGGTTTTCTTGAGTTTTGCAAAGACGAGAGATTTTCACATAGGAACGACATGGATCAGTAAGGTGCATGACCATGCATCAGTAAAGCTTCCTTCAATATTATCCACTCTCCCTTTGGTTTTGAGAGTGGATAATCACATGTTTATCCACTCTCAAAGTATATGTTAGAGAGGAATGTTTTCATCTTTATCTCAATGGTTGGTTCAGAACCTTCTGCAGCCTCACTTTTTGGAATTTTATCAGTACCATCACTTTCCATTCTTCTCCAATGAAAAACCATTGCACAAAAAAATGAGAAGTTTCAATATTTTCCCTTTGGTCTGCAATTGGGAGCGTGAGCTTCTTATGGGATGCTCATGATGAAAAATTTAGTGGAAAAGAAATGATGGTAGATAACGATGCCACATCAATATATGAAGAAGCACAAAAAGGAAATTCAGATCTCTCAGTTTCAATATATTTGTACAAGGCAAATGCTTAATGGGAACAAACAGAGCGTGCTAACAGGGAACAAGCAGCCAAATCAAAGACTGCTTTGAAAACCCACATAATTAGTGAGGTGTCTGCATGCGAGTCACAGTAACAATAAACAATAAAGTTTACAAACAAAACAAGAAATGAGAGAAGTCTTACAAGTAGAAACCACAATGTGAACGATGGTTTTCTTGAGCTTTGTCGAAGAGGAGAGATTTTCACAGAAGAACGACATAGATTTTGTGCATGGGAGAGAGTCACAGTAACAATAAACAATAAAGTTTTGATATTTTCAAAAATTTCGAGCTTTATACACCCACGAAAGTATGTTTACAAACAAAACGAGAAATGGCAGAAGTCTTAAAAGTAGAAACTACAATGTGAATAATGGTTTTCTTGAGCTTTGTGGAAGAGGAGATATTTTCATAGAGGAACGACATGGGTTTTCTGCATGGGAGAGAGTCACAGTAACAATAAAGTTTTGATAGTTTCAAAATTTCCAAGCTTTACACACCCATGAAAATATGTTTACAAACAAATCAAAAAATAAGAGAAGTCTTACAAAGTAGAAACTACAATGTGAATGGTGATTTTCTTGAGCTTTGAAAAAGATGAGAGATTTTTATAGAAGAATGACGGAGGTTTTCTACATGGGACAGAGTCACAGTAACAATAAGTTTTTGATCTTTTAAAAATTTCCAAGCTTTACACACCCACGAAAATATTTTTACAAACAAAACAAGAAATTGGAGAAGTCTTACCAAGTAAAAACACTACAATGTAAATGGAGGGAAATGGGCGCATGTGGGGGCTTGAGACTCCACCTCGTTCCGTTTTACTTAATGTCATATGTAGTATATATAGTGTTTATATACAATATATAACATGCAAACTATATTATTTTATTTTATAGTAATTTTTGTGCACTTAACTTAATCAAGTAGTAGTTAATTATAAAAATCCAATTCTAATTATTTTGATGCCATAAAAATTGCAATAATCAAGCTTGTTACAATTCCTCTACTTTTGAGCCCCCACCAAAAATTGAATATCATAATGGTTTTGAAGGAGAAAATTCGTAATATCTTGCTTTTTTCGACTAATTATTCTGATAATTTTCGGTTGAAATTTTATTTCAATTAATTATTTTTGAAGGATTAATTTTAATTTGAAGTATTAATTAATTATTTAATGATATTTTGAAGTGTTAATTTTTTTTTTATGTTAATGAAATTTTTTAAGTGAATTAAGGTGTTAAATTGAGTGGTAATTTGTTGGAATTGGAAAAAAAAAGAAAATTGGAAGAAAAGAGAAATATGAATGAACTACAGGTTGTCTGAGTTTTAAAGCAAACTGCAAGTCGTTTTGGGCTTTTTTCCTTGTGCAGTCGTCCGCGAATGCTGGATGTTGTCCGTGTGCATTCTGGGCTGAACGGAAATGACGTCATTCTCGTTCCTCCTTAAACGCATCTTTTTGTCTGTTTTAAAACATGGCTGATCGTTCTTCTTATTCATTTTTCTTTTCCGGTCCTTCGTTTCTACAGACCTAAAACCCGAATATCTTCAATTCTTTTGGTATTCCATCCGTTTCTTTCCTTCAATTAAGGTGAGAATATGAATTTAAGATGATTCTTTTCCCTTATTTCTTTTTTTTTTTTTTCCATTTGGTTTGGTTGGATTAAATGAGTACGGTCAGAATTGAACTTCGGATTTTAAGCTATTTTCCGACAGATTTGAGTTTGTTTCTTGCTATATTTTGATGGATTGAGTTAGGAAAACATGAATAGAACTTGAAAAATGGTGATATGATGAATTCTTTGAAACGGGTTTGATAATCCGAAAATTTTGAGGATTGTTTTGAATGTTCTGCTGGTTTTTTGGTTGAAAGGACAATGGATTCGAGTTCCAGGGGTGATTTTGAGTAGATTGGATGGATTGGGATTGTTGAATCCCGTTTGGTTCGGGATTAGGGACCAATGGGTGTGGTTTTATAACGAAAGAACTAAACACAAAATTTTACATGACTCTGGATAAATTGAGGACTAAACTTGATATTTTGTGTACCGGATCAGATTTGTAATTTTAGAAAAGTTAGAAAACAAAATTGTAATTTTAAAAAATTGGAGAATTAATTTATAATTTTAAAATACTTAGAGGAATAATTTATGAATTCTGAAAAGTTTGGGGACGAAGTAATAATTCACGAGGTGTTAGGGACTAAAATATAATTTTACAAAAAATCGGGGATTGAATTATAATTTTATGTAGTTTTCACGATCGATCTTCGACCGAAATAGATTTTTCGACGTCAAACGAATATCTGCATTTACATTTATATTTGCATTTCATACATTCAGTAATATAGTCACAATATTTGATCCCAATGAGATAAATTTTTGTTTTCAGTTTCGCTCGATTTTTGAGGTGATAAGCTATTCACCGGTGGACCGTGAGTTGGATTATTAGCTTGGTGTTTAGGTGAGTGTTATGACAGCTTTAAACACATAAGCTGTGTCTTCTGAACCTTATCTGTTTTGATACGTCTGATTTATATATAAATTTGTTTTCGAAATCATTTTGTTTTCTAGAATAAACTTTTTGTCCTGAAATAAACTTGCTGTCTGAATTTAAGTATATTTTTGAAATGAAAATTTTGTTTTGATATTTATTATGAAATTTATAATAAATATTATGTTCTATATTTTAACATATTTCTGTAATAAGTATTTTGTTTTTTTTCTTTCCTTTTGAAATTAGACATATTTTTTGTAATACATTTTTTGTCTGAGTATCAGTATATTTTCTAATATTAATATTATGTTTAGTAATCCGATTTTGATCTCCGTTTAATATATATATATATATATATATATATAAACAAATTTTAAATGTATATTTTTTTCTATAGAATAAGTATTTGATTTGCATGTTTGCTTGGTTTGAAATAGTATTAATTTATTTAATCTGACTCGGGACACCTATGCTACAGGGGTAAGCGTAGCCATTGGTATATCATTGTGAATGCCCAGTTATCAAGGTAATATGGTAACCATGTGTTTTTGTGCAAACACATGTGAGTTGATTTATTTGGTGACAGTAGTTCACGTATGATTTGAGGTCTGATACCGACTTACTTATGTGGCAATAGTCCACACATGATTTGGATTCTGATTATTGTCATGTTGTCTAATTTTTTTATATATATATATATGTATTTGATATAAACATATTGTCTGACTGTATGCTGTTTGCTCTGGTCGTAAATATTTTGGCAAATGTATTCTAAAATTATTATATATTTGAATTTATATTTATTTAACTCTTTTCGTTTGATTTTGGTTTTTGTCAGGTTTTTAAATGTTTTGTTCTTTAATAAATATTTTGAAAATAAAATATTTCATTTGATTTATTTATTTAATTCGTTTGATTATTTGTTGTCTGTTTTGTTTGTGAAGAATTTCAAAAGGAATTTTTGAATTATTATTTGTAAAAATACGAGTGTATACTAATAGTATACAATATATACATGTATATGGTATTTTTCTGAAATGCTTTTAAAACGGTCTCTGTGAGGCATGTAAGACGCTATTTAGAGTGTTATCTCTCACTGGGTTCTGACCCTTTTGTTTTTCTTGTTTTGTTTTTAATACTTATTTTTCAGGTTTTGTTGATAATAGTCATCTGATATTTCGTGCTCAATGAGACACTCTTGTTAGCAGTGAGTTCCCTATTGTTCGGGCCCTAGATTATTTGTTTTGTTAGAAGCTCCAATTCAGGTTATCTATAGGTTATGAATATGTATTTGTTGTTGTTTAGTCTTTAAATAATTTTACTTATAAATATTTATTTTGTATTTCTATATTATAATAATATTTTATTTTATTATTTACGAATATTATTTTTAAAAATTTAAATGTTAAACTGTTTAAATTTGATTAATAAGCTGTGTAATAATAAATGGTTTGGGTATAAGTTCTGCACTCTAAGGCTTGTGCAAAATGAGTCGGGCTTGTTTAGACGGTTCGTCTCGTACGCTCGGGTATTGGCAAAAATGTTTCAAATGTGATTTAATAGATTTCGACCTTTTATTGTGACACTTCATCGTCATACTTTGTGATGCACCCAAAAATCTAAAAGTTATTTATGAGTGAAAATTAATGATTAAGGGGTATGTTCTTGTTAAGACTCATCCAAATTGTAACCAGCATGCAAGTCATACCACTTAACTTTATAGAGAAGCACCGTAAAACATTTAACAAAATACATAGTTCAAAGTAGTGCCTATTACAACATAATAGTATAACGAAAAAAAATTTAAGTATGATATACAAAGATGTTAAATCTTCCACAATTTAGTCATGGTGACACGACCGTGATTGACCATGACCGACGTACGGGACGAACCAAATTATTGTCCTGACCTATTCGCATAAGCCTCAAATATTCAGAACATCCACCCAATTCGTTTTGCTTAAGTAAATATATATCCAGGTTATTAGTCGAGTTAAACCATGTTACAAAATTTTAAATAACAACACACTTAGTAAATATAAAATTTTTAAATATAACCAAATATAATTAGGAAAAGTACACAAATATACTTAAAAAATTTAAATTTCTAAAATGTAACAACATCCAAAATATATATAGAAAAGGAAACTCTTTTAATGCAATTTCAAAAATGCATAAATTTGACCTTTTGATAGCGTGTCAGGAGGTTGACCGCGTGTTAACCACGCATTAGAAAGTTGACCATGAACCAAAAAGTTTGACCGCACAGCAAAATGCGTACAAAACGAGAACAAACAGTTCTCAGTTTTCCATATACGAAAAATGAGTACAAAACGGGAACAAATTATCACTACAAGAAAAATGCTTACGTTTTCTTTTGCTACGAACATAAAATCGTATAGAAATGTCACTTTCCTCTACGATTTTTTTTTGCGTGGGGAAAGATTGCAAAGTTTAGGCGCCGAAGGATTTCGTGATGGAGGGAAAAGATTTATCTACGTTTTGACATTTTGGCAACGATAAGTTTTCGTAGAGAATAGTGAAAATTTTTGTCAACGAAATTAAATCGTAGAGAATAAGATTTGAAGTTTTGCTACGAAAATTAGTTGTAGCAAAATTAGTCCTATTTATATCGTAAATGTAGATATTCTTTTTTAATTCAGATTTTATGTCCCTTATTTTAGGGGAAGAGTGCGTCATCATCGATTCAGTTTTCTAACTCCGTCCATGATGTCGTTTTCCTTTTCTTGTTACTATTCTTAGTAATTTTTTCATGTAAGAAAGATCATCAAGTCTACATTTTTTTTGTAAGCAATTATTCCTTTTGTATTTTTTTTCAGTAAATGGGCTCGTACCCTAGTACAACTCCCTTGTTTTTCTTCACCACAAAAATTGCATATCCACTTACAGCTATATCCCTCCTCTTTGATTTTGTCAAGTTCTTGACATACTGGCACAAAGTACTGGTATTTTCAATTTCATTAGTAGGACTAGGGGTAGCACTTCCACTTCTACTAGAATCCATAATTCAACCAAACTGAAAATTTGTTTGTATTAAAACAAAGTCAACATTTATATTTATTTGATTCAATTCAACAAATAACATATAAAAAATAATTACTTGAGTCCGTACTGACTGTGGATTTGGTGGTTGTGATTAGGGTTCAATGACCAACGTGAAGAAGGTTTGCATACTGCTTTGTGGCAAGGCTGACGATCGCGAGGTTCTGACTTTTCGTTGTTGGGTGGCTTGATGTTGGACCGAGTGGAGGAGATATTTCATGCTTCATTAGGGCTTGATGTTTTATAGTAGATCTGAAAATGCATTTCCTAATCAAGAACGCTTCCAATTTTTTGGTTTACTTAGGAAACGAGCCAAACGTTTCACCTTGTTTCCGTTTCAGAGACATTTTTGAAATGATGAAACTCATAACCTACCACATTTCCCTACAACATAGGATAGATGTAGTATTCAAATAGAAAATGGAAAACAAAATGTACCTTTTTAATTGTATATATTTTGTAAGGATCTTTTAATTGAATTAATTGTAATTACGATATATGAATAATTAATAGTATTTTACATTTATAATGTTTTGATAAATGCAATGTGTGTTTATATCCAATTAAGTAAGTCAAAAAAATTCAAATAGGAATAAGATCAACTGGAAAGACATTTTGCCACGAATAAACAAAATTGTAGACAAAAGAAATGATTGCCTACGAAAAGTGTCACTACCCAAAATCGGGCCGAGATCAGCATACAAAACAAACCTTCTGTGGAAGCCCGATCCGTCTCGCACAAGCCTCAAAGATCATAACATACTACCCAAAACATTTAATTATTATTTAAAAATGCTTAACGAAAACATTTATTGTTAAACACATACATAGTAAAATAAGTAATATAAAACAAATGTTTAATATATCCAAAATATACTATAACCATAAAATCAGGTTCTCAAGTATCAAAATACAAATAGAAAACTCGTAACCCTACGGCATCCCACCATGGAACTCTAACAATATAAAAGGAGAGCCCGGACAAAAGGGCATCACTAACCACGAGATGCCTCACTGGGAATCAAGATGCAGAACGGTTGCCGAAGCCAAAATCCGTGAACCTGAGATATAAAAATCAACATAGACATGGAAATAAAGGGTGTCAGGGCACAATGAGGAATAAAACTCCAGACCGCCTCATACCTGTCTCACAAAGACTGTTTTGAAAACAATTCAAAAACTACCACATGCAGTATAGGTAGATAAATATAAATACACGCTAATACGTAGTAGCATTTGAAAATCATTTTCCAAAACGTTCGCAATCAAAGCAAACAACAGGCACGAAAAACATATCAAATACTTTTTCAGAGTCAAAATATATATCGTAAATATGGGACCATATAAATGTGTGCATACAGCACTAAAACATACGTGATGTAGAATCCGCCACTAATCATTAATATATCATGTGTTGGATCAGAACATATGCTATCGGAATCCCTAGTAGCTGGGATTTCTCAATACATTGGTAAACCAAAAGCTACTACTACCTATAGCACGGGTGCCCTATATTAGAAAACCAAAATCATGTTATACTATTACATAGTATAAATAAAAGCATGCGATTAATATCAAATTCGTAAAATGATATTATATATATATATATATATCAAACTTTAAAACGTAATACTTATTAATAAATACATAACCTGTTTATTAATTTGCCAATCCTTAGATTAGTCCAATTTCATTTATATGTTCAGCACAACAAAAATATTAATAGAAGTTTCGAAACACATACTATGTGTATGAAGCTGCTATTATCTGGAAATCCAAGCGCAAAACGATAATCAAGCCCCACTCGTCGGTGGCTCGTATCGCTGACAGGAACACGGACCTGAACAAACAATTATCAACATATATATCAATGACAAGTCGAAATGCGGTACTGTAGCGGTACCAAATGCTATGCAGTGAAAATGAAAACTCGGACCCTTGAAAGATCCCAAAAATATATTTCGAATGATATTCTATCATTCTAAATCCAAAATTCTAAATCTATGTAAATTACAATTTGGTCCCCAATTAATGTAAAATTATGTTTTAGTCCCACAGGACTTGGCAAATTATGACTTAGTCCCTAAACTCTTTAGATTTTATAACTTAGTCCTCCAAGTAATTTAAATTTATATTTCAATTCTTTAATTTCCCAAAATTACAAAATTAGTTTTAATCTCTAAAAAATTACAAATTTAGGCAAACTTTCCTAAATTATAAATATGGATTTCTACTTTTCAAAATTATAAATTTGACTCAACTTGTAAAATATCAAGTTCAATCCCGAAATAAAATTCCAGAATTATAGACAATATCAGTTTGGTCATTTTTTATTTAAAACAACATAAAATGGTCCCTAACAACTAAACCTGTATTTTTCCAATAGTCTAGAAACATGAAAATCATCTCTCACCATTTCCAGAAATTCACAACAAATCAAAACAATCCCAAATTCATACTTATTTCACCAAAAACATAACACATCAAACACAATCCATTCTTATGTTTCCTTCCCATTATTTCATGAAAATCTAACCAAGAGGAACTCAAAAACACGTCCAGAATTCAAGCCAAACGAAAGCCATTACCATGAAGAAAAACCAATGAAACAGAAGCTTTATCTTGACAAATGAAGAAAGACATGAACTAAGGTGATAAGGTGTGTTCTTACCTTGATTCAATGAGGAAAATGAAGGAGAGATAAAACAAACTGGATAGAGAACTGAAGAGGGCGTTCAGAGGTGTTGAAATGAAGAAAAAAGAGAAGAAAAAGAATAAGTATGGGCGGTGGAGTCGACGTTCAAAGTCTGGAGAAAAACAGAGTTGGTAGGAGAGTATGGGCTGTGTTGACTTGAGGGAACACACTGAAACGACATCGTTTCTGGTGAAGTTTGCTACTCATGACACGGACGAAAGGCGGAGAAGGCGACGACAGCAGCGACCTATGCCGAACGACGCGTTGTTTGTGTAGCTTCTCTTCCCTCCACAGACGTGGACGACAACTCCTTCCATGCCAAACGACGTGTAGCTTGACTCACTGCTCCAAATGACATGCCATTCCTTCCTCCCCTAATTCCGATTTTATTTTTGATTTTAAACCAATTTCCACCTAATTAATCAACTCTAATCACTCCAAAGCTTCATTAATCATCCAATTAATTTTTAAAACATATTTTTTGATTTTCCAACATTAAAAATTATTTTCTAAATTAATTAAAAATTAATCAAAATTACCATTTATTACATACTTCCCCCCTCAAAAGAAATTTGCCCTCGAATTTCCGAACAAAAGGGGCAATACTAGGATCTAACCCAAACCTCCCAAAAATACATTTTGCCGAAAGCAAACAAATTCTCACTAACTCTATGCCAAACTTGACCAAGGCTCGTAGACATGAAATAATGAAATGCGAGAATGTAAGAAATGCAACAACGAAAATGAAATACACTGACCTACGAATCACAATAGTCGAACAGGTGTGGATATCTATACCGCATCTCATCATCGGCCTCCCAAGTGGCTTCCTCAACTGAATGGTGTCTCCAAATCACTTTCCCTAAAGCAATCTCTTTGCTCCGGAGTCTCTTGACCTATCGGTCAACAATCCTCACAGGAACCTCATCATAAGACAAATCAGATCTAACCTCAACAGACTGTGGTGCTAGAACATGGGATGGATCAAATATATACTTCCTCAAAAGTGAGATGTGAAACACTGGATGAATGAAATAAAACTGAGGCGGTAATGAATCTCGGACTCATAAGCAACGGCTCCAACTCAGCCAATAATCTTAAAAGGACCAATGAATCTCGGACTCAACTTGCCCTTCTTCCTAAATCTCGTAACACCTTTCATAGGTGACACCTTCAGGAATACATGGTCTCCTGCCTCAAACTCCAAATGTTTACGCTTTGGGTCTGCGTAACTCTTCTGACTACTGTGAGCAGTCTGAATCTACTGTTGAATCAGTCTGACCTTCTCAGTGGTCTCCAAAATAAGATCCAGCCCCAATGGCTCTCTATCATCAGCCTCGGTCCAACACAGAGGAGATCTACACTTCCTACCGTATAAAGCATCATACGATGCCATTTTGATGCTCGAGTGGTATGAGTTATTATACGAAAACTCCACCAATGGCAACTGGGAATCCCGATTCCTATCAAAATCCACAGTGTATGCTCTCAACAAATCCTCTAAAGTCTGTAACGTACGCTCAGACTGGCCATCTGTCTGCAGATGGAAAGTAGTGCTAAAGTCCAATCAAGTACCCAACTCGTCCTGAAGTTTATGCCAAAATTGTGACGTAAACTGGGGTCGTCTGTCAGACACTATAGAGATTGGTACACCATGTAAACATACAATTCTCTCAATGCACAACTTCGCTAGTTGAGCTGCTCTATAAGTTGCCTTGACAGGAAGAAAGTGTGCAGACTTGGTCAATCGATCCACGATGACCCAAATGGAATCATATCCAGACAATGTCTTCGATAATCCCACTACGAAATCCATCGTGATACGATCCAACTTCCACTTCGGAAGAGGCAGCTGGTGTAACAATCCAGAAGGAAGGTGGTCCTCAAACTTAACCTGCTGATAGGTCAAACATCGACTAACAAACTCAGCTATGTCATTTTTCATCCCTGAACACCAATATGACTCTCGAAGGTCTCGGTACATCTTAACATACCTTGGGTGAACAGAATATGCAGAACGGTGACCCTCGGTCATAATCTCCTCGTGTAACCCACCAGAGGATGTATGCATAACCTTAAAATGAACCAAAGGACTCTCGGATTATCAACACTGAAGCCCGACACTTCAAACGATTTGAACTTCTCAATCAAACTCAAAATCTCGGTATCTCCTTTTGAGCCTCTCGGATCCAATCCAACAAAATAGGTCTCGCCTTGACGTGACCAAACAATGCTCCAGAATTATCAAACTGAAGCGTAACTCCACTCCTCATCAAACTATGCCACTCTAACACTGCTAGTCGTCTCTCAATTGTGATGTGAACTAAACTCCCCATCGAATTCCTGCTCAAAGCATCGACAACCACGTTAGCCTTGCCAGGATGATATGATATGGTGCAATCATAATTCTTTAACAACTCTAGCCAACGTCTCTATCTTAAGTTCAAGTTTCTCTGCTCGAAAATGAACTTCAAACTCTTATGATCCGTAAAGATCTCAAAAGTCTCTCTATACAAATAATTTCGTTAAATCTTGAGTGCAAACACTACGGATGCCAACTCCAGATCATGTGTTGGATAGTTCTGTTCGTGCTTCTTAAGTTGTCTTGATGCATAGGTAATCACCTTGTCATGCTGCATCAATACACAACCTAGTCCAACTCTCTATGCATCACAATACACCGCAAAACCTCTAGAGCCCTACGGTATAACCAACACTGGTGCACTCGTCAATAGTTCCTTCAAATTTTGAAAACTATCCTCACATCTGTCAGAAAAAAAAAATTAAATCCTTTCTGAGTCAATCGGGTCATAAGAGCAGCTATCCTAGAAAATTCTTGGATAAAATGGTATAACCAACACTGGTGCACTCGTCAAGAGTTCCTTCGAATTTTGAAAACTATCCTCACATCTGTCAGAAAAAACAAAATTAAATCCTTTCTGAGTCAATCGGGTCATAAGAGCTGCTATCCTAGAAAATTCTTGGATAAAACGGTATAACCAACACTGGTGCACTCGTCAAGAGTTCCTTCGAATTTTGAAAACTATCCTCACATCTGTCAGACAAAACAAAATTAAATCCTTTCTGAGTCAATCGGGTCATAAGAGCTGCTATCCTAGAAAATTCTTGGATAAATCTCCTATAATATCCAGCCAAACTGAGAAAACTCTGAATCTCTGTAGTTGTCTTAGGCCTCTCCCAATAGACTTCAACCTCTGCCTGTTTTGGATCAACCAAAATACCATCTCTCGACACCACATGTGTAAGAAAATCTACCCGATCAACCCAGAACTCGCACTTAGAGAACTTAGCGTAAAGCTGATGTTCTCTCAAAGTCTGCAAGACTGACCTAAATTGCTCCTCATGCTCCTTCTTACTCCTCGAGTAGATCATGATGTCATCAATGAAGACAATCACAAACCGATCTAGATACGGCATGAACACTCTGTTCATGAAATCCATAAATGCCGCAGGAGCATTCGTCAATCCAAATGACATCGCTAAAAACTCATAATGCTCGTATCCAGTCTGAAATGTAGTCTTTGCAATGTCCTTACCTCTAATCATCAACTAATGATATCCCAACCTCAAGTCAATCTTAGAAAATCATTGTGCACTCTGTAACAGGTCAAATAGATCAGTTGTCCTTAGAAGTGGATATCAGTTCTTCACCGTTACCTTGTTCAATTGTCAGTAATTGATGCACATACGAAGGCTTCCATCCTTCTTCTTTACAACAAAACTGGCGTACTCCAAGGTGAAACGCTCAGTCGAACAAATCTTTTGTCCAATAACTCTCTCAGCTGATCCTCTAATTCCTTCAATTCTGCCAATGCCTTCTAATACGGTGGAATCGATATCAGACAGGTACCAGACTGCAACTCTATAGTGAAATCAATCTCCCGATCAGGTGAAAATCCTGGTAACTCCTCGAAAAACACATCAGAGAACTCTTGAACCATTGGTACATCTCCAACACTCATCTCTGGTCTCTCTGGCTCAACAAAACAAAAGACAAATATGTCTGGCATCCTCGATGAATCATCTTCTCTACTCTAATAGATACATAACTCTGTACCACACTATCTCACTCACCCTGATAACAGAACTCAGTTTGACTAGGCAACTGAAAGCATACTCTCTTTGCAAAATAGTCTAGGGTAGTGTGCCAAGTCGCAAGCCAATCCATACCGAGTATGACGTTGAACTCTCGACATTTAACATGATTAGGTCTGCTATTAGCTCACGTCCATCAATGGCAATCACACAACCCTTAACTCCTAACTCAGTCACAATCTTGCTGCCAAAAGGTGATGACACCTCTAATAATTTATCCAACGGATGCAACACTAATCCCGAATGCTCAACAAAATATGGAGTGATGAATGAATGCGATGCACTAGTATCAAATAACACATAAGCAAAGGAGCCAGAGATAGATAATCTACTAGTCACTGTAGCATTGGAGGTTTATGCCTCATGATGAGTAAAATCATATACGTGAGCCTGCCCCCTATGGCAAAACTGCTCTGTCCGGCATGTCCACGACCACTACCCTATCCAATCTGGCTTCGACTCCCAGAAACTATCGTGCCTCTACCTGTACCTCTGTCGACTTCAAAACCAGCGGTGCCTGTACCTCTGACCACTGACTGTACCATCCGTGATCCTGTACCACATCTCACTGGACACTCAGTCACCTTGTGTGACAGTTGCTTACAATGAAAACAGAGACCTGCCATCTTGGAAAAAATGCTAGGGTGTCTCTTCCCATAAGTCTCATAAGACGGATGTAAGCCTTCAAAAATCTGAGCTCTGGCATGCCCAGCTGGCAGTGCCATACTAGCGCTCTGAAAACTTTACCCCTGTCTCTGCCCTCTAGAGGACTGTTTATGTCTCTGCTCAGGCTGAACACTTTGTCCTCGACCCTGCTTGCCTCCAAATGTACCCTCAATCTTCGCCCTATTAGGCTCCATCAGACGCCTCTCGTCCTGATACTCCATACCTGTCGCAACCTATATGATTTGCAACACAGTATGCAAGTTTTGCGTCCCTACCACCTTGCTAATCCTGATCAATAACTCGTTCAGAAACTTACTTGCCAGAGCCTCCTCGCTCTTGGCCTTGGGTGGTTCATACCGGCTCAAATCCCTAAACCGGTCCTCGTACTCAGTCACTATCATACCTGGCTGCTGCTCTAACTCACTAAATTGGTCTGCCTTCTTATCCCCACATTCCGAGGAAGGAGATACAAAGTGAGCTCATTCATGAACTCATCCCAAGTAATCCTACCTGATGCTATGCCCTTCTACCATCTAGCTGCTCGACCATCTATTAAGAATGTGGCAAGTCTAATCATCGTAGCATCATTAGTGAGCTCCATCACATCAAAATATCTCTCCACTGTGAAAGTGAAATATTGGGGATCATATCCCATCGTGCCGGCAAATCTAATAGGAGTGAGCTTCAGGAACCTGGTGAGACGAGATTCAACGTTTGATCATGGTGTTGCTATAGTTATGCCACTTGCTGGTGCAGCTGCCTCAAGTTGAGGTAGAATAACTAGTGGCTCAACCACTAGTAGAACTGGCTGACCTCCGATAGCCTGTCCGATCAAAAGTGCCTCCACTCCTAAAAGAACCTAGGTGAATCGCTCAAGCGGATGTATCAGAGTTGCAGACGGCACAACTGCTGAGGTGCAGAGACCTCCGGCAAACTATGTGCATCATGCTGATCATCTACAGAATGAGAGACGACCTCATCAGGTATGCGTCTAGGCCTCTCACGGCCTTACCACGACCTCTGCTGTGGCCTTTCGCATGACGTCCATCCATATCTACATGTAATTAAACAAAATAGTATATGCAATGTCAATACAAATGATTGCCACAGTACCGACTCAAAGGTCAAAAGGTATACAGAAGCAAATGAAACTAACTAGATCAAAGGTACCTATGCTCCACACTGATACCAAACTTACGAAACCTAGGTGTCTGATACCACCTTTGCCACGACCCAAAATTGGGCTGAGACTGGCATACAAGACAAACTGTCTGGTCTCGCACTAGCCTCAAAGATCATAAGATACTACACAAAACATCTAATTATTATTTAAAAATGTTTAACAAAAATATTTTTTGTTAAACACATACATAGTAAAATAAGTAATATAAACCAAATGTTTAATATATCCAAAATACACATAAGCATAAAATCAGTTTATCAAGTATCAAAATACAAATAGCAAACCCGTAACCCTACAACATCCCAGTGTGGAACTCTAATAATACAAAAGGAGAGCTCGGACAAAAGGGCATTACTAACCAATAGACGCCTCATTGGCAATAAGGATGCGGAACAACTGCCGAAGCCAAAATCCGCGAACCTGAGATATAAAAATCAACACAAACAGAGAAATAAAGGAGGTCAGGGCCCGGTGAGGAATAACACTCTAGATCACCTCATACATGCCTCACAAAGACTACTTTGAAAACAGTTCAAAAACTACCACATACAGTACACACACACGTGCGCATGCGCTAATATGTAGCAGAGTTCAAAAATCATTTTCCAAAACTGTTCGTAATCAAAGCAAACAACATGCACGAGAAAAGACATTATGGGCTTCTTCCCATTCCATATCTCATATGGTGTCTTTTCAACCGCTTTAGATGGAATTCGGTTAAGTATGAACGCAACAATTTCTAAGGCATAACCCCAAAACGAGATTGGAAGATCCGTTTGACTCATCATGGATTGAACCATATGTAATAGAGTTCGATTTCTCCTTTCAGACACACCATTCCATTGGGGTGTTCCTGGAGGAGTAAGTTGTGAGACAATCCCACATTTTATCAGATGACTGTCAAACTCTTGGCTTAAATATTATCCACCACAATCAGATCAAAGTGCTTTGATATTCTTGCCAAGTTGGTTTTGTACTTCACTTTTGAATTTCTTGAACTTTTCAAAAGATTCAGATTTGTGTCTCATAAGATAGACAAATCCATACCTAATGAAATCATCAGTGAAGGTAATGAAGTACAAATATCCTCTTCTAGCACTTGTACTAAAAGGTCCGCATACATTAGTATGTATAAGTCCTAATAGTTCACTAGCCTTTTCACCTTTGTGTGTAAAAGGACTCTTTGTCATTTTTCCAAATAAGCAAGATTCGTATGTGTCAAATGATTCAAAATCAAATGAATCAAGCAAACCATCTTTATGGAGCTTTGAGATGCGTTTCTCACTTGCATGGCCCAAAAGACAATGCCAGGAGTAGGCTTGGTTTAAATCATTTGATTTTAACCTTTTATTAATGTTATAGACGTGTTTGTTTTTTTCAAAGTTCAAAACATAGAGACCAAATGATAAGGTAGCAATACCATAAAATATGTCCCCATGATAGATGGAAATATTATTATTCTTAATAATAAAATGAAATCCATCATTGTCTAAACAAGAAACAGAAATAATGTTCTTACTCATAGTA
>CAODLS010718708.1:0-17732 GCA_948243855.1 Flueggea neowawraea
CAATACCTAGCTGCTTCATGTATAGCCCACCAAGCACCGGCCAAACTATTGACAGAGCCAGTCCTTTCAAGAATATGATCATCAATCTTTATGTCCAACCATTGAACATTGGCATCAAACCTTTGCATTTCTTCAGCTTGACCTGAAACAAGGTTCTCTGATTTTGGACAGCCAATAATGAGCCTCTGGATCCAAGAAGAAAGAGGAGCTTTCCATCTTTGTGAGATGTAACTCAAAATAGTAACAAGTTGTTGAGACTGAATCTGTCGTAGCTGCTTCAGAGAAAATGCCTGTTTCCAGTGCAAATTACAAATGTTGCCTGAAAAAAGTGCACTGGGTCTACATGTGAAGGACGTTACAGGGTCACATAAGCCACATGCATACATAGTCATTGGCAAGACATGGGATAGTAGTTTAACAAACGCACTCTTTATGTCAACATCTGGATCACCAAGTTTATCCAAGACTGATTCAGCCATGGGATAAAAGTACATCGGCTCTACAAGTCCTGCATTTAAAAGTGACTCTAAAACTAGTGCGACAAGTGACCTTACCTTAGGTTCCTTGTCAGATGCAGCATCCAGAACAGAGAAAATAATATTCCCAACACAACCAGTATACCGAGATCCTTCAAAGAGATTTCTGTTAACATTTGTTTCATACATGGCAATGAGATTTTTACAAAATGTTTGGATCCATTCAAGGCCAACTACCTTAACTGCAGAAGGAGAAAAACTTTCCAAACCTTTGACAAGGAATGCAGAGAACTTACTCAGATGCTCAACAATCACAGAAGAATGGTCACCCCAAGAGCTGAAAATGTTGTAGACTTCTCCACCAGCAACACCCATGGAAGCCTCCTCATTAATATGATTTCTTATGGAGCACTTGCTCAAGAATTCAACTTCACTTAGCCTGGCCATTGTCCTCATAACATTCACTTGCAACTCCAAATAAGTCTCAATAAATTGATCAAAGGGATTCAGTTTATCAACAATAAAAGACACCACCATCTCTGCTCTCTTCAGATATATGGCAGCAGTGTTCACCTGGCCAATCAAACTACCAGACCCACTTAAGGAAATGCAAGTCAGCAAAACTTTCAAATCAAACTTTATCAGTGCAAACAACTCGTCTTTCGAGTAGGACTTAGAATCTGCAAAGCCATTTATCTCATCCACAAGCTCCAAAGTTCTTTTAAACATATCCCTCAGCAATTCCAGCTCTTCTGTCAGCACAGTTAGTGCTTGTTGAACTACTTCATCATTTCCATGTTGAAGCAAAAAAACATAAGTGGCTGCAGAGCTTGCAGCCACCAAGTGATTTGGATGCAAACGCAACTGACATATGGGTGCATCAAACTGCAATACTTTCTTCACTGATGAAGTGAGGATGCCCATCTTTTGCAAAGACAACAGCTGTAGATTAGTCTTTAAAACCCCATGAATTTGAAAGGATGTAATCTTCTCAGCTCCAGGTCTGATATTGTCATTAATTTCCATGCTTTGAAATAACATATCAAGTGCAAGATGGTAAAAGGAAGAAAATCTCTCACCTAAAATCTCTGCCAAGAGAGTCAAGCACTTCCACAAATCCCCCGTCCATTTAGACCATCCAAACTTCTTTCCAACCATTGATAAAAATCCTAACAACCGAGGAAGCATTCCAGTCAGAAATTCAGTTATTTGATCAAGCAGATTCATTTCCAACAATCCAGATGCAGTGGACTGCAAAACTGTCAAAAAACAAGAAAGCAACGCAAGCAACCTCCAAAATTGTGGCAGGGTTCCATGACTACCATCCTGAAGCAACACATCCATGTCATCCAAGAACTTATTCAACAAACCTAAAGAGAACTGCAGATTTCCTGTCCAATGCTTCTGGAACTGCAACAAACAATCCATAATAACCCGTCTATCTGATTCACCAAGATCAGGAACCAAAACCCACCCAAGAAGCAAATCAACAATATCAACAAAATTTGGGTGGAAAATTCTATAAAACTTCAACGAAATCAAAGTCAAAACTCCCAAAACCCTACGCAACAGGCTCAAGGAGGTTCTCTCATCCTCCAGCACCTGTTGACAAGCTTTGAGAATCGGCAACGCACATCTTTCAACCCCCACATCTCCAACGCTAAGAAATTCCCGTAATCCTTCAATAGCAAGTTCAATAGCTGTCCCATCACCGGAAACAACATTACTGAGTAAAGGCACAGCCCAAGCAATAAACCTGTCAACAAGACTTCCAAGCATAACATGGTTTTGCCTGGGGTTAGACCCAAGTGGAACCGAAGAAACCACACCACACAAAGCCCCATACGCCGTAGCTGCACGCTGCCTCACCAAATACGACCTGAGCCAATTGAACCACATAAACTTCCAATGCAATTTCACAAAACACAAATAATTACATGACTCCGATTGCCATAATTAAATTAGATTAAGAAACTCCAACTCCACAAAATAAAATTAATTCATTTAAGAACATAAAATTATGATCAATTTCCACTCAGTCGAACAAAATTAATCATATTCAGCAATAGAGAGGGAATTATACAGATTTTTCCAATACAATTAAACTAAAACCCTAAACAAACATAAAAAAATGGACCCGAATAATTAAGTAAATTGAAAAAAGGACGCACTTATCAGAGAGGAGTTGGGAGAGGCCTTGAGCGAGAAAAGGAGCAGAGTGGGAAACAACGAGGGAGTTAGGAGGATAAAGCATGGCACGGTGGAGTGACTTAATCGCGGCGACACGAGATGACTCGTCGTTCTCCGAAACCTTGGGTTTCCCTACCGCAGCAGTTGAAGTCGTTGAAGCAGCAGTAGTAGCAGTTGCTGTCGTCGTCGTCGTCGTTTGAGCGGTGGCCGCTGGAGAAGCAGCATCGGGCTTGGGGAGGGCTGCGGAGAGAAGAGCTGCTAGTTGCTGTTGTTGCTGCTGCTGCTGGTGGTGGAGTCCTTGCATTGTTGGAGTTTGTATGAATTCGCATGACTGATTGAAGTTTGGTGGCGGTGGTGTTCGTCGTGTCTATCTATCCCATGAGGGATTCGTAGTTGGAGTCGCGGAGACGGATTGATCGGCTGTTATGGCTTGGCTTTTCAGTTTCGAATGTTTTTCTTGTTTTGTTGATCGGTTGAGCGAACGCTAATTTGACTCATAATTATTATTATTATACAGTAAAACCTCTATATAGTTGAGGGGTTACAAATAAATAAAGGTATTAGTATAAAAAAATTATTAGATGAACTCGTATTTTAATTTTGGGACATGATTTATTTAAAAAAGAGAAAGTAATATCACTTGAAATTAGTTAATATAGTAGATTGTATATATAGTTTTTATAAAATATTTAATAGAAAAAACTAAAAAAAATATAAAATATTTAGAGTTTTAAACTACAATTTATATATTTTCATTAGATAAGTGTAATAATATATATATAATTAATGTTAAATAGAAGTATAATTTTTTAATACGAAATTTTAAAAATTTATAATTTATTATAATTTAAAGATTATTTTTATTTATAATTAATGCTAAATAAAGGTATATTTTTTTAATACAAAATTTTTAAAATTTATAACTTATTACAATTTAAATATTATTCTTATTTATAATTAATATAAGTTGAAATCAAAATTTTTTATAATAAAATAAAAATGATTCTTATATAAAGTATTTTTATATAGAAATTTTAATGTAGTACAAAATAATTAAACTTCTGGAGTGGTCTAGTTGTGGGGAATTCCCAGTTCAAAAAAGAAAAGTTCTAGTTGTGGGGAACTATTAGTCAATTTAGTTTTTAATCAACTTAAGAACCGCTTTTTCCATGTTCTTAGGATTGGAATTTATTTTTCCCGTCTATCTAAATTTATTTCTTAGATAATAATATATTAAAATAAGGGTTAACTACACAAATATATAACAAAAAAAACTTTCACAAAATGCAAAAATATGTCAAAAATAGTAACGCAGAATAAAATATTAACAAATATTATAATTTGATCGTATATTGATTACGCGTTAAAAAGTTGACAACACTCTTTTAATAAAATGAGTACAACTCAAGAACAACACCAATACAAATTAGTATAACAACAAAATAAGAACAAACAGAGAACAAATACCAATAAAAATAAGTACAAGTTAGGGTTGACAATTCAGGTTGGGTTGGGTCGTGTATAAACGGGTCAATCCATTTATGACCGAACCCAATTGTGCATAAACCGAACACGACACAATTATGAAGCGAGTTACACGGCAAGATTCATATAACCCGTTAATTGTTATTCAGGTCACGTGTCACAAGTTATACGATAAGACTCGTTTAACACATTTAAACTATTTAACATGTTTAACACGTTTAATCTATTTATATTATATAATTAACACTAAAATAACTTCAATTACAACGATAAATATTCATTTATAATATTCATCAACACATTAACATTCTAAATAAAGGTAAATCAAGTACAAAATAACTTAAATTATAAAGTCTATTAAAAAATTATAATTCTCAATATAAAACATGAAACAAATTTTTTTCATAAATTTAATTCTCAATAAACATTACTATCATTATTAATATTTTTTGTCTTCTTTCCTTGCAACTGTAAAATACAATAGCAAGCTGATATCCTAAAAACAGAACTCCATATAACCAGCTATCTAAGAATCAGATTCAGCACCAAGAAACAAAAAATTGCTCAGAGTTTTAGAAATATCAATGTAGATAAAGAGCCTAGAGATTCATTGATTCATATACAAATAGCCATTAAAACATGTAATCTAAAAAATTCCATACGAATTATTGATTAACAAATCAAAAATAAAACTTAAGAACACAATAAAATATGCAAAATAGAGGCAATGAATCAGAGAACAAATAAAACTACCCATCAATATTGAATCATGTCAACTAAAAATTCCCAACTAATAGATCACCAAGTCAAAATCTTAAAAAATAGAAACAACGGATGCATAAAAATGAAATAGAGCTGCAGTGACAAAAATAAAGAAGCAAAGTCATGCAAAGAAACTACCTTTATTTAGAAAGTATATCAACTAAACTCAAATTTTACACTAAACTCAAATTCCAGTATATCAACTGCAAAATTTAAAAGATGATCTCATTTCACAATCCAAATGAATGAACCAAAATTATAAAAATCAAGACTTTACCATAAAATATCATCAAAACTCGGTCTAAACAATTAAATGTTCTCAAAAAGTTTGTCAATTGAGCTTCGCAGAAAGAGACAGCGAGAAAGAGAGAGGCAGCAGTGGCGTAGATGAAAGGAGGAGAGAGAGGGGTAGAGAGGAGAGGAAAGAGCGACTGTGGCCTGTGCGGACTGCGGCGTAAAGAGGATTAGGAGAGAAAAGACTTAGACGAGCGAACTTGCAAAGAGCTGTGTGTGGTGTGGTCTGTGGTGTGCCGCAGTAAAGTGAGCCACTGAGCGAGAAGAGAGTGAAAAAAATTGAGCTTAGGGTAAAATTTGTTAAATGGGTTATGTCAATTGTTAACCTGTTTAACACAATTAAGTTAAATAAGTTATTGAACATATTTAATCTTGATTTTTTTTGTCATATACGAGTCAACTCCTTTATCACCCAAACTCATTTATATGAAATTCAAATCCGTTTAATTTTATATCGAGTCGTATTGTTTAATCTAGTCGAGTGCAAAATTGCTAGCCTTAATACAAGTCAAAACAAAATTTTAAAAAATATTTTAATTATTTCTTTATTACTCGATTATGAGTACAAAATAAGTATATCACAAAAAAATGCTTACATAATGAATATGAGTTATTTAAATCTTGTTGACAACACCAACAAATACTTACAAAAAATGAGTACAAAATGAGATCAAAACGAGTATAAAAAGGGAACAAAACGAATACAAAAAGGGAACAAAACTAGTACAACCCAAAAATATTAAGGATTGACAGCTTAATATTTCTAATATTAAACAACAAAATATAATTTACAAGTTAAAATAAAATGCAAAACCTGTTTTAAGTTGTAGAATCCTTCATATGAAAAACACAGGTAGTCCCAATATAAAATGGTAAAATGGCACTCCAAGAGGGATTAATTAGAGTTTTAGACATTTAAATACTTTGTTGAAAATCTTTTGCAATTCAAAACAAATAACAAAGTTCTTTTAAACTCAAATCAAAGTTAAATTCGAAAGCAACTTAAAACTATCAATTCACAAACAAGATAATACAAATATAAAGCAATGCAAAGAGAGTAAGGGAGAGAGATAACCAAAGCCCAGATTTATAGTGGTTCGGTCATTCTTGACCTACATTCACTTGTTGAAAATGCTCTCAATAATTTCAATCCACTAACTTCCTCACTTGTGGGTGGAGGAAAACCGTTTACAACACTTGTTTTTGTGGGCTCAACAAGCAAACCGTTACATCTTGTTTTAAGGATAGAACAAAAAAACCAAATCCCTAGTTTTTGCGAGCTTAACTAGAAAACAGTATCCCTAGTTTTTGTGGGCTCAACTAGAAAACCATTATCACTTGTTTTCAGGACAAAACAAGCAAACCAAACCTCTAGTTTTTGCGGGCTTAACTAGAAAATCGTTCATCACTAGTTTTCTAAGGCTCACTAGCAACCACTCTTATTTTTCTAAAGCTCAACAAGAAAATCTATTAACCCCAAGCAAATAACTTTGTTTGTTACAAGATTCAACCCAAAGATATGGCAAATTAAATTCCACACCAACTCAGAAATAAGATTGCAAGTGAATAGCTTTAAATGGGTTAAAAAGGTAGAAAAAGAGATAAAATGTATAACAAGTTTAAGCACACATCTCTCTTACTTCTCTTTTGATCTGGGACGTCTATTTATAGCCACTCTTAAGAAAATAATCGTTGAAAGCCTTGTAGTAGCCGTTGTGAGAGCGTGGAAAATTCTGATTTAAATGATGTCATG
Organism: Flueggea neowawraea; assembly: GCA_948243855.1. Taxonomy (NCBI): domain Eukaryota; kingdom Viridiplantae; phylum Streptophyta; class Magnoliopsida; order Malpighiales; family Phyllanthaceae; genus Flueggea; species Flueggea neowawraea. The sequence continues at coordinate 6,961 of CAODLS010718708.1, forward strand.
ATAATGTACGTGCATTGTAAGACGTGCTACATGCTTTGTTCTTAGTTCCAGAATATCCAACCTCACCCAGACTTTCATTAATGCACTTTGTCAATCAATAATGTGCTTTGTCATTGCCCAAACTTTCATTAACGTGCTTTGTCAATCAATAAGGTGCATTATCGTTCTCAAAGTTCACTCCTTTAATGATGACATCATCTTGTACGAGGAATATTCAATTTTGAAATCCCGATGAGTGTCTCAACTTTGTCGTCAGCTGAAACTCGTCAACGTGCGCTGCTAACCATATACGTGAGTTGAGTTTCTCATAAAAAGCTTGCATCTTTAATTCATCTACGCAACAATGTTCAGATCATTCGACAATGTGTGTTATACCCCATTTGCATACGTTAATCCTCATCTACGTGTCTTGATGAATCATCTACGTGGTTAGATCAATGTCTGGTGCTTTCTGCTTCTTGGCTAAACACATTTGCATGCTTAGATGTCAATTTTGCATTCATTAGCGTGCTTTAATGAATCAATAAGGTGCATTGATCTTCATTAACGTGCTTTAATGAATCGTTAAGGTACTTTGTTGACAAATATCAGCAAGTTTGCAATTTTGCATCTTTTTCATGGATGTTTTGCATTCATCATCATCAAAACCGAACTCAACATCCTAGACGACCAACAATGAATTGAAAGTCTTAACAAAAGACAGAATTAAGGATGTGCCAGCTGCTAATTCTGCAACAACAAGAACAACTGTGAAATCACTAAAATATACAAAAATCCTGGCATACAGATGGAGAGAAAATGTGATATCGAATGAGACAAAAATTTTGAGGACATGCAGAGCGATAACACGATCACCGGGGCGAGCGAGTTTCATAAGAGTCCACATCAACAACTCTCTGCTCTCAAAAATCTTAGTCGCTGCCCCTGTCCTATCGTAACTCTCTCTTATGTTGAAAGAGAAAGAGACGTCAAAGAGCGAAGGAAAAAGAGAAGGGAGGCAGAGGAGGAGAGGACAAAAAAGTTAGAGATGAGGGAGGGAGTAAGGCATAGAAGGAAAGAGGAAGAGGGAGAGGGGGAGAAGGCTTTGAAGAGAGAGAAAATGAAAAAAACATATGTATAAATATTGTGTTATTATTGAAATTAAAAATAAGTGTTTTATACCAAAAATTATAATGTTTTATGCTGCATATCTGAAATGAAAATGACAAAAAATGGCACTAAGTGTAATTTCCTCTTAAAACAATCAAGAGTTAATTACCCAGGTTGTCATAAATAAACCATACATGAATACAAATGGGAATACTAGTTTACTCATATTTCAGATTTTTGACTTTCAGAGGTGCTATAGTTAACTATAATCATATCCATAATAACAAAAATTCATATCTATTTTCGTATATAATTTAAAATCTCGTGGTTTTTTCTCTCATTTGTCCCTGCATTTTCTCTATGTTTTGCCTAAACTCTCTGTCTTCTCTCTATCTCTCTCATCTCCCTCGTCTTCTCTTAATGTTTTCTATCTTTCCCGTCTACCACCCTCCCTCCATCCCCCTCCTCCTTCAACAACCTCTCTATTTATCTCTTTCTCACCACCTTCTTTACAGTCTCTCTATTTTTATCTCTCTTGCCATCGTCGCAATCAAGAATTGCGATCTAAGATCTGTTCGCTCGGTCAGATATGTTTATGGTCTCCTTCCTCCCTCTCATTTACAAATAGAACCCTAGCCACCACTTTTTCTTCTCTTTCGCCACCATACAAACAGAAAAACCCTAGCCACCCTAATTCTTCTCTCGATCCGCAAAACGGTTTGCTCTTCTCTAGCCATTTCGCAGATCGTTCTCTTTTCCGTTGCTTTCATGTTTCGTCTTCGTGTCTTTAACGTCGACAACTAGGGTTTGAATGTTGGAGATTATGTAGAGAGTAGAACCACACTAGAAGGGGGTTGAATAATGTGGTTTATGTAGCCTTGAAATTTTTCGAACTAAGGCAAAGAGACAAGAGAAATTAACACATAAGACACCAAATTTTAAAGTGGTTCGGCCTAACTCCTGCCTACGTCCACTACCTAAATCTCACCACTTAGGATTTTCACTATCACCAAACTTGATTACAATTTCACTTTCTAGCTAAGTTATAACTCTTACAATTTCTTGATTGCGGTTCAAGAATAAACCAAACTTAGGATTTACCCTTGATCTCAAACTCATTTATAATCTGTTTTAAATCAAAAGATACAAGTAGTAAGAATAAGAATTAATAACAAAACAACACTTGTATCACTAATGGCTATTTGATGTAAGAAACAAGGTTCCTATGAGAGTAGAATTCTTGGTCTTCCAAAAATGTATTTATACTCCCACAATATTTTCTAGTTGTTGTGAATCAAGAAATAGTCATTGGGACACGAAATAAATCGGATCCAATTTCCTTTTTAAGAACTTACTTGAGTACTCTGCATTTTACTTGAGTAGAAACCTTCTTTAGTTGTATATGCCCAGATCAAGCCTTCTTTACTCGAGTAGGAATATTCTTTACTCGAGTAGACGTGAAATATGACCGTCGGTGCAAGATTTTTTCATAATATTTCCTTTTGTAACTTGATCACCTTAAATTGCGATCCTTAACAACCATCGTTTACTCGAGTAAGAAATGTATTGCTCGAGTAACTCAGTTCTTGAAATCAGTATATTCAATTATGGATAGATCCCATGAAATCAGCCTTTTGAATGTCTTCTTTCCCAATTTCTGATTCAGTCTTGAGCCTTTGTTTAATCGAGTGGAAACTTCTTTACTCAAGTAGACTTCTTAAATGTGTGGCTCTTAAGACATCAACTTACTTGAGTAGAAAATAGACGTACACGAGTATCTTTTATCTCAAACTTCCATCAAAACCTTTTGCATTCACACACTTGAGTAGCTGCAATGTTTATTTGAGTGATTCCATCAAACAATGCCTTTCTAGAACATGTTATTTCTCGAGTGAATCACACTCTTGCTCGAGTAATTTTCTCACTCAGTAGACTTCTGGATTTACCATTTGCTCGAGTAGTAAATGCTACTGCTCAAGTAGATCTTCAACTAGTGGTGCTTTTGGGCTTTCCTTTTACTCACATAGATCTTCAACTTACTTGAGTAAGACGTGCAATCAATTATGCCTCTGGAACTTTGTTTACTCGAGTAGCCTATGCCTTTATTCTTATTTGGCCAATATTCTTACCAAATTTTGTTCATTATTAAAACATAAAAAGATCCAAATGTGAACCAGCATTGGTCCAACAAATTGGAGATGGAAGCTTAGGTAGCGACGACTATGGTTTATCGCCTGTGTTTTTATGTTAAGTCCTTATTTTTCATGAAAATAGTAAAATAGCTATTAAGTTTGTAAAATATAGTTTTGTACACATTTGGACATTTGCGTACACCTTTGTAGACTATTGCAAACACCTTTGAAGACATTTTTATACCTTTATAGAACTTTGTACACGTACGCTCCTGTATAACAAATTGATAACCATTAAATAAATTATTTTTAAAAAAAATATATATTGTGAGGATCTCCGTAAACCTTTGGTTCTAATACGTTCACTCATTTGGTTGTAATTTTCTAAGTGAAAATTCACTCATTACGCCATTTCCACATGAGCCAACACGCAATACCAAAAACAATACTCCATAGAGTTCCATCCTTATTCTTCTTGTCAATTTTCAAATTCTTAACCATCTAAGGCTCATCATCCATATCAAAAAACTCCTCTAGGGATTGTTCCTTAATAAGGTCGCTCCAAATGGCTTGAGCATATATGCAGTTTTTAAGAATATGTCAACCTTATATTGCTTAACATATTTCTTAATCTCGAGTAGATTGATATAACAAATGACATTGATAAACTCCTTTATCAATTCATTCGAGTATGCATACATTCCATCAATCCTACTCATCAAGTGGCCAAGAGATATTACTCTTCATAAGATGAACAAATCCATCACTCTCACTATCACTCATCTACATGATTCATGACATATTCAATCATAGCCTTTATTGTTACCCTGTTACGGATAACGTTTGACTAAGTCAAAACATGTGATTCCTCATGTAGGAGTCGATAGTGAGTTTCAGTCAGAGGACTCAAACATCACCACTGCATGAAAGCTACTTTGTGACAACCAGCCATGAAGTGCTTTCATGGCGGGCCAGTACAATACATGTTCCCCACATGCATCTATGTTCTAAGTTGATATCTCATATCCATAATTAGTAAAATGTGATTATCCACTTAGCAGCATACTAATCTTAATTCATCATCATTCCCATAATAATGATCGATTAGGGACATTTAGAATAGTATTTCATTTATCCTTATGGTTTTACTATCAAGTCATATACTTGATGGCATAAGGAAGAATAAACTATCCATGGAGTTTTATCTTCATAAAACATGTTATATTTCATAGAAATGAAATGCCTCTTTATTAAATAATTGAATGACAATGCACATTAATGATTGGACTAGGGCACAATTCTAACAGTGTGAACATAGAGAGGGTAGCAATTCACAGTCCTTTTCATTGGCATTAAGGTGGGGGAAAGGTACCTTAATTTTAGTTTCAGTACAGGCTTTATTGGTGTTAAACAATTTGGCACACATAGCTTACAAGGAGAAGGTATAAAATTATGCATCCTTGTTTCTTTATTATTATGTTTTGATTATGTTTTTTTGTGAGTGTATCTTGGTTGGTTTACGATGAAAATTGTTTGCTTCTGCTGTGTTAAACTTGTTTTTTAACGTATATCGAAACCCTACAAGTAGCTACGGTTTTGAAATCGTAACTTCACGACGTACGTTTCAAGCTCGCAACGTAAGTTGATCATCTTTACCCATAGATAACGTACGTCATCTTAACACAATGTACGTTGTGAAAGAATTCCAGTTAACGTACAGTTCAAAATTTCCAACGTATGTTGGCATGCTTCATATAGCATATCTCAACTTCCTTGCCTCCAAACGCTCGTCGGATCATTCTCGATGCCCGACAACACCCAACCTTACAAAAGTTACATCTTTCAATTATCTGGACACCATCTTGAATATTCAAGAATTAATCCGTAAGTAAAATAATTTGAAATCAAATGTCGTTCCACCAGAGACATTGTCAGAACTCGTCAGAATGCTACATGGAAATTTCATCGGAACGGACGGGGTATTACACTCCCCCACACTTGTTTCTTTGTCAAGCTCATGCTCACTCACAATTGAGATCAACATTATACCTTCTCTTTCATTGACTTATGAAGTGCTTGGAAATTTTCCCTTTTCTCGATTCGAAATTGCCTTAGCTGGTTGACCAATTTGCCTTTCTAAATTCTGGATCGTTGCTTGTTGAGATTGTAAAGTTTGATCCACTTTGGCATCTCTAGACTCCATTTTAGACATGTATTGCACCAATAGGTCTTCTAGAGGTGGTTTATTTTCTTGAACATTTTGTTGTTGTGGTGGTGGTGGTGGTTGGAATGGTGGTCGAGATTGAAAACCCGGTAGTCCGATTGGTCTTGCTTGATTAGCACTTTGATCCTTCCAAGAAAAGTTAGGATGGTTACGCCATCCCGGATTGTACGTGTTAGAGTAAGGATCATTCCTTGGTTGTAGCTTCTGAAAACCTCCCATATAATTAAGCTATTCCATAACAGTTCTCATGCCTTGACCATTTCCATAATTGCCATCACTATGCCCCATCACTCCACAAAAAGAGCATTGTTCTTTAACCATAGCTCCTCGGTTGATCAACATATTTAATTTTCTAGTTACTTCGTCAATTTGAGAAACCAAGTCGGAAGAAGAAGTGTTTACCTCATGAATGCCCACTCTTCTTCCTCAAACCGCCTTTTGTTGGGAGTTGGTGGCAAGCATTTCATATATATCAAACACCTCCTCTACTGTTTTACCACCAAAATAACCACCAGCTGCGGTGTCTACCAAAGTCTGCCTATGCACAGTCAATCCATTGTAGAAAAATTCAATGGGAAAAGTCAAAGAGAATTGGTGGTGTGGGCATTAGCTTAGAAGCACCTTGAAACACTTCCACAGTTCATGAAATGGCTCACTCTCCATTTGAGAGAAAGAGCAAAGTTTGTTGCACAATTCCACTGTCTTTTGGGGCAAAAAATATTTAATCATGAACTTGTCGTATACCTCGTCCAAATTTCCAAAGAACCTTTCGGAAGATTGATTAACCACATCTTAGCCCGGTTCTTCACGGTGTATGGAAAGCACCACATCCGAAGCTCATCCTCCTTCAAACCATGTAAAGGGAAGGTTTGAATAAATGCAAGTGGGTCTTCCAATGGAAATCCATGGAAAGAAGGCAACATGCTGAAGTGAATACTCTTCAACTCATAATTTTGGGTCGCCAGACTCAAACAAATGCATGAAGGTGAAGCACTAATGATCGGCCTTTGTATATCCTTAAGCTCATCCGCGTATTGATTGCCAATGGCATCCCTCGGTAGTTGGCCTATTCTAGCTTCCTCGCCATGGTTATTTTGTTGCCTCAGATTTTCCACCATTCTATCTCTTCTTTGTTTGGCTCGAATTTCCTAAGTTGTTGAATCCACAAGGACGGGACTAAATGTGATCGTTTCTTGAAATAAAATAAAATAAAATGCAAGAAAAATAAACAAGTTGAGTTTTGGTGTTTTTAATATTGTAGAACAAGAAAATAAGAAATAACAATATAAAAGACGTTAGGACTTTTGAGACTTTTTCCAAGACTCCTAATTACTAAATTTATGAATGGGTTATGGGATGTTGAGTGTTCTCTCACTTTTATCACTTAGATCCTCTTGCAAGTTCATCTAATTTATGTCTACATTTATTAGAAGGGTCATTTTGGCCTCAACTAACTAAATTGGACTCATTAGGTTCATTCGGGAATTTCATGAAACACATTGTGGGCATGAATATTTTCATTTCATAACCTGACAAGTTTAATGCATGTCAACCTCATATGCCCTTCTCCTTTTATTCCTTCAACTATACTTGTTCAAACTACAACTAATGATGGCCAATCACAAGCATAGTCAATCCAAACATGTCGTTAAATCAAATCCAACATAGGCAACAAATGCAACATTCAAGCACAAAAAAATTCTCTACAAATATGTCATTCAAGAACAAGCGATAAATACTAAAAATATGGAAATTAAGAACATCAATCTCATTCATAAATATCGTAAATCATCATCAAGAGTCTACATCTCTTAGCCCTAACAAAATATTCAAGCTACCATGATCAAGTTCAACAAATTATGACAATAAAGCTTAACATAAATCATGGTTGACAATAAAAGATATGAAGAGAGAGAGAAGAAAAACTAATGTAGGAGAAGCCTCTTTTGGTAGCCTTCAAGACAAATATCCACCCTTCAAGCTTTGTTCTTCCTACCTTCCTTGAAAACCTTAAACCTACGTTTTAACCAAAAGAAAGAAAGAACAAAATAAAAGAAGAAAAATGTGGTATTTCAATGAATAAAATATGTTGGAAATTTTTTTTAAGAGGGGTATTCATACCCTTTTACATGTGGTGAAACCCTGGTAAAAATGTGGCCAAAAATGCCTCCAATTGTCCACATTTAGTCCCCCAAGTCAGCCCTTGCCGCCATAGACATTTGTCCCTTCTGTAGGTGAGTAACTACTGTGATTCTGGGAATTCATGGTTGTGAATGGCTACTGGAAGTGGTCACAGCGCCAAAACTCACGGCCGTGACCAGCCTTGGCTCCTCCAATGGCCAAATCACGCGTCATGATCTTCACCCTTTGTGTAGATTTTTGTTGCACTTTCTTCCATTGATCTTCCAACTTCAAAAACATGTTTTTCATGCCATTTTAATCTATTTTCACCAGATTTAATTCATTATTCATCAACCTACAAAAATCATGAAAACGTATAAAAACGTTGACAATTAAGCACATGGACGGTGAAAATGCTACACTTTAATGCATGAATTAATATGTAAATTTATGACATATCACTTTTGAAATATGATAGCATAGATTTATTGTTAGGGTATTAGAGATGTAAACCTTGGATTGTTGTTTCTTTATGGATGATAATTAATGTGTATTGTGCTTTCAATGCTTTATCTATTGTTTTGAATGCCTTTATTGTTATATTTATACTTGGTGTTGATTTTATGACTTGTATTGATTGAATGATGTTGTGATTGGTCACCTCAATATTATTTTTGACAAGTCCAAGTTGCATAGAACTTGTGAGATTTTAGGATAGAAATATACCTATGCCTACAAGGTGTTCGATGAAATTCCCTAACGACCTAAATGGGCCTAACTTGACTAGGTGAGGCAGAAATGACCATCCTAGGAAGTGTAGGTACGACTTGAGTGACCTTGAAAGAGGCATCGGGTTAGTCTTGACAAGAGAACACTCACACCCATTTTTTAAAACCCATTTTCATTCATTTGGCAACTCAAACTTGGTTTTATCTCAAAAGCGCTAATGCTTTCTCATTATTGAATTTCTTGTGTTTACTTTATTGCTTGCCTTTATTTCAAAAAACCCCAAAGATAACCTTTTGATGTTTATGTTAGTTTTGGAGCTCTAGTCCAATGATTCATGTACATTGTCATTGTTGAAATTCGTAACTAAATTTATGACATTCATAAGCATACATGGCAGAAATTACAAAAAATTTACATCTAGAATTTCGCCAAGGATCCGTCCATAAACGATTAGGGTTAGCATTGTGTTCCTTAAAACCGAATGTTAGAGCGAATGACTAAATGGAGTGTTGTGTAATTTTTTGTAGGAAACTAGAAATCCTTCCTTTCACGTTGCCTATGCTCGAATGTGTCTAAAGGTATCCACACGAACGAACTTACTTGGATTAGCAATGTGTACTAGCACGAGAATCCCTATTCTAGTCTCATAAACAGATTTTTCTCTCTTTATTTGTGTCTCACAAATTCGGCTATGGCTGTCTAAAACCATTAAAATTTTGCCCAATATAATGCACACACATATATAGAGATGTATGAAACAATAGTTTAAGTTTTCTATGTTTCTTCTTACTTGTCCATCAAGTATAAGAACTCCTTATCACATAAGAATAAGGGCTCCTAAAAAATAGGAGTGTGCAGAATTTTTCCTAAAAAATAGGAGTGTATGTCAAATTTTGTCTAGGGTTTATTAATGTTATTGGGCTTTTAATTGCTTGATACATTATCACTAAGTAAATCACTCCTTAAGTAATCTACCTACGTCCAAATTATGTCACACATGATTTATACCCAAAACATTACAAGAGGTGATTAATATTAAAAGTCCATTACATTAATGGATAATATCTCATATTATATTTATGACCTAAATCATAAAAACCTAAATTATTAATGATTAATCAAATTAAACATACTAATAATCCAATTACCATGAGAGAGAATATTTGTGAACCAATCCAAATCGTTCTTGTGTGTGACCTAATAGGCCCGCTTGAAAATGGCAATGGGCCTTGTCCCAAAACTTGGGCCCAAAGTCCATTAGGGCATTAGGGCAATCCAAAATCAAGTGACTAATAGTACATTAGGGCAATCCAAAATCAAGTGGTATTCGATAATTCGAGTTAACATTTCATAGTTTGATATTTAGTCATTTCGTCTCACGATATCTATATTAAGCATAAGGCATGGTTATATGTCAACCTTATATAGCTTAATGTGTTTCTTGATCCCAAGTAGATTGATATACAAATGACATTGATAAACTCTTTCATCAATTCATTTGAGTATGCATACATTCCATCAATCCTACTCATCAAGTGGCCTAAAGATATCACTCTTCATAAGAGGAACAAATTCATCACTCTCATTATCACTCATCTACAAGATTCATGACATATCCAATCATAGTCTTTATTGTTACCTTGTTACAGATAATATTCGACTAAGTCAAAACATGAGATTCCTCATGTAAGCGTCGATAGCGAGTTTTAGTCAGAGGACTCAAACATCACCACTCTGTGAAAGCTACTTGTGACATAGATCCATGAAGTGCTTTCATAGCGAGCCAGTCCAATACATGTTCTCCAACATATATCTATGTTCTAAGTGATATCTCATATCCATAATCAGTAAAAAGTGATTATCAACTTAGCAACATACTAACCTTGATTTGTTATCATTCCCATGATAACAATCGATTAGGGACGTTTAGAATAGTATTTCTTTTAGCTTATGGTTTTACTATCAAGTCAAATTTGATGACATAAATTAGAATAAATTATTCATGAAGGTTTTATCTTCATAAAACATATCATATTTCATAGATATGAAATGAAATGCCTCTTTATTAATTGATAAATCAAATGGCAATGCACACAAATGATTGAACTAGGGCACCAAAACTAACAGTCATTCAATTTACCCACTAATAAAGAGGTATTTCATTTCATATCTATGAAATATTGTTATATGTTTTATAAAGATAAAACATCCATGAATAGTTTATTCTTCCTTATGTCATCAAGTATGACTTGACAGTAAAATCTTAAGGATAAAAGGAATATTATTCTAAATGACCCTAATCGATTATTATCATGGAAATGATAATGAATTAAGATTAGTATGTTGCTAAGTGAATAATCATGTTTTACTGATTATGGATATGAGATATCACTTAGAACATAGATACACGTTAGTGAACATGTATTGGACTGGCCCGCTATGAAAGCACTTCATGGATTAATGTCAAAAGTAGCCTT
>CAODLS010718782.1:0-23879 GCA_948243855.1 Flueggea neowawraea
TGGAAAGTTGAAGCTAGATTTGTAATTTCAGAAACTTGAACTCTAGAAATGTAATTTTGGAAAAGTTAAGGTATAGATTCGTATATTCTAGAATTTATGGAGACTAACTTGTAATTTTACAAGTTAATGATTAAAGAGTAATTTATGAGGGTTCAGAGATGAATTTGAGAATTCTAGCTTATGGAGAATCTATTAGTAGTTTAAGGATACTTTAAGGACGATATGGAGATTTGCCAAGTCTCAGGGACCAAGGTGTAATTTTACAGTGGTCGGGGACCAAACTGTAATTTTATGAAGATTATGGATTTATGATCGATAGTGATGGAATCACTTTCGATATATGTTTTCAATGATTATGAGGGTTGCATTGCATTTTCATATCATGTATATAATATGACCACGGTACCACATTCTGATTCATGTTATGTATGTCCATGTTCAGCTTCTTGTCCGTGCCAGCGAGGCCAGCCACCGACCAGTGGGGCTTGACTGGTGATCCAGCTTGGACATCCAGGTGAGTGAATAGTATCTTTAGATACATAGGCTGTGTCTTGAAACTCCTATTATGTTTTATGATGTGTTGAACATGATTATGAAAATGGATTAATCTAAGGATTGGTTAAATGAATAAAATGTGTGATTTTTATAATCAACCCCATGTTTTATGAAATGGATATATATATGTATTATATATCTTTCTTATGATTTCAAATGATGAAATGCATGTCTACGATTTATGCTATGAAATATTATGGTTTTGTTTTTATGATACTGGACACCTATGCTACGGGAAGTAGCCTTTGGTATACCAATGATATATATGTACTATGAAATCCCAGCTACCAGGGATGCCGGTAGTCACGTGTTCTGATCCAACACGTGAATTGTTATGATGATGGCCGAGTCCACATCACCTATGTTATATGGTGCCATGAGCACACTCATGTTATATGGTGCCACGAGCACACCCATGATTATGGTCCCTTATCAAAGCTATATGTTTTCACTATGAAACCATGTTTTAAGAATCGAATGATTATTACGTATGTTTTCATGCTTACTAGATGCTTTGCTTGCGAATGATTTCGAAATGACTTTCGAAAAGCTATTACCTATAGCATGTATATGTCTAAACCTGCATGTGATATTTTAAACTGTTTTCAAAACAGTCTTTGTGAGGCACGTATGAGGCGGTCTGGAGTGTTTTTCCTCACTGGACCCTGACCCCATTTTCTTTCTATGTCTACTGTTGGTTTTGTCCCGCAGGTTGACTACTTTTGACTACGACGACATTTCCACATTTTGGATACCAGTGAGGTGTCATTTGGTTAGTGACGCACTTTTGATCGAGCTCTTATGTTTGTGATGTTAGAGCTCTACACTGGGATATTGTCGGGTTATTAGGTTACCTTTATACTTTGATGTATTTTGGATATTTCATATATGACATATGTTTATTTTATTGTATGTTTTAAATAATAAATATTTTGATTAAATAAATGTTTTAATCAAATGAATTTTGGTAGTAAGTTATGAACCATGAGGCTTGTGCGAGATGGGCCGGGCTCCAATAGACGGTTCGCCTCGTACGCCGGTCATAGGCTCGCTACGGGCCATGACAATGCCAGTTATGTTGCTTCGTAATATAGACAATCATCTAGTTTGTGTAATGGTACGAGGTTAATAATTACACAGTTAGGAAAGCAAGTGATAGAAGGTGAAATTATTTTTTGATGCAAAATCAGGCATAAGGTTTTCGTACCTCGACTGCTTTTGACGCCGTCAGATATCAAATTACCTTTCAAGTTCCAAAGAAATCGATTTTCATTAGTTGTTTGTTTTGCCAAGGCAATCAACAAAGTCAAGCACAATCCCTTTCACACGTTGTTTTTTTATTTCCCCCAGCCTATTTTATACTACGGTCAAGTGTATGTTGTTGTTTTTAGAGTCAAAAGTAGAGCTAAATTGAAGATACTTATCTATGAAGAAGAATACGATTCCACAAAAAATGATGTATATAAAGAAGTTTTTCAAAATTTATAATCATAATATCAAAAAATGCATAAATTTTTTATCAATTCAATTTTTATATTTTTTATTACTTAAATAATAATGGCGCAATATATTTTTCATTTTTGCATAAAATAAACTTTCAAGAAAATGTTTTTTATTTAAATTAATAAAATAACTTATAAAAAAAGAATATGAAAACAATTATATAGTTATAAGTGCATTGGTATCTTTTTTAGAAAAAAATGTGTGATTTAAATTGAAATAAATTATCTTGTGTGAACTCAACTCAGTTTACAGATTTATCCATACCATTTTACTGAAATACCTCTAAAAGTGCATTAAAGCAAGTGCAGTTTGCAGTTTTGTAAAGTACCTTGAATTAAGATTTAAAAAAAAAAAAAACTTGTCTAAGCGCAAGACATCTATCATTGCCTTATTTTTTAAAAGGATAAACTAAAAACCTCTAAAAGAAAAAGGCGTCTAATAATGTGGAATAGACGAAATGGGCAAACGTAAAGGCCATAGCCATAGATTGAGCAACGAAGCCCATCTCCAACGATTCTCCAACGGAAAATGATCGCGGAAACAAAAACAAACAATGTTTTTACTAACTCTGAGAATATATATTTTTTCCTGAACATTTGAAATTAATTGCGAAATGTGGAATCATTTTCTCGAGGAAATCTGATTTTTGCTCTGTTGTTTAATACAGGGTGATTTTGCTGCGAGAAGATGAGGGGCCTGTTTGTTTTCGGCTACTTTTTCGGTGGAGTTTGTGGATTGCTGCACTTAAAATGGTAACTCTGTTGAATTTTCAATTTTTCCTGCAATGTGGTATTGTTAGTGAGTGCGAACATTGAATTTGGTTGGTCTGTGTTGTGAATGGAATGTGTTCGTTCTGAAATTTATAGGCAATTTTATTTATAGGCAATTTTTGTTTGTGTGGTGTTTCTTGCTTCATTGTGTTTTTTAGGGTTTTTTTTTTCTTTCCGCATTTACAGCATTTCCAAAATCTTTTTTTATTTGTTCTCCTGCACCTACCAAGGTCCACTGCATTGTTTGTGAACTATGTATCTGACATTTGCCTATGGCTTCGTGATAGTTTTCGAATTTTGAGCCATAAATTTTACATTTGATAACGTCTTAGCTGTTTGAATTTAAACTGAGGGTGAACAATACAGTCTCAATGAGGGCTGTGAAGCAGGGGATGGCCATTTTGAAGGCGCAGCACAATGAGGTTCAAACAGCACCTGCTCATCTTCAACAACTGCAATTACAGCTAGACTTCTTGCCACAGGTTGGGCCTTCACAATTAGAGTAACTCCTAACAAATTAGATTTTTGCTTGGGCATCAGCGGTATTCCATTTCAAAAAAGGAGTTGAAACTCACTGAATATAGGAGAAAACTTTTATGTGATGATTTAAATTACCTAACTTGCCTTCATGCAGTATTTTCTTAGAGCTCATGCTGCAAGTAGACAAGATTGCTTCCAGCATCTTCTTAGTGTGATAATATGGAAATATTCCAGTTCAAAGACATGTTTTTGGCTTTTTTCTCTTGTACGATTAGTTCTGTTATTAAAAGAGCCCAAAGACATGGCAGACCATTTTATGTGGTTTGCATTTAAGATTCTCAGGGTTTATCAGAGATCCACAATCAATAATTTTATTACATGACATGCAGAAACTTGAAAGATTTTAAATGGAAGATGATTGGACGAGTCATGTATATGATCTGAAAGTGATCACGTGAGCTATGGATATGAGCATTTGCAATGTTGAAGAACTGAATTTCTGACTGTTTGTGGATGCAGCATGGCAGAATACAGGTGTCTTTCTTAAGATGGATTTTTCTCAGCCTTTTTGCTACTGTCTGTTAGAAGCAGATGTAGTTGTTGGCCACCTATTCTCAAATATCTGACAACCATTGGTGAAGAGCTTAAGTGATCTGCTTCCACTTGATGTGCTTTGTATGGAATGAACTCTCTAGACTTGTGCATGAGCTTGAGAGATTCATGCGAAATCCAAGTGTTTGCAGAAGTTCCAAGTATCAATAAACAATGTTGGGAGCAAACTGCAAAAGATGAGGCCAAACACACAGAATTACTGCACATAGGAAGATTGACGCAGTGATTAGGAAACAGAAACATCTTAGAAGAATTGCTAATGTTCCATGGTCTATCTCACTTGGTGTTTGCTTATGATTCCTATATTCTTTCTGTGTTACTTTTGTCTTTATTGATGGATTGTGTTTCTTTTATATTTTTTTCCGAGAGCTGTGGGTTATATGTTTTCATACCTCCAAGAACTTTGAATTACTTTCAGCGATTTTATGGTGCAAATATTCATATCTTTTGAACTTTATTAGCCAAAGAGATACCTCTATTCACGTAAGAGGGAAATGACTATTTTTGTTCTGTTGGAAGGAATAGATAAACATGAAGCAAAGAGAGCCATATTATTTCTAAAAGCTTGCTTACTATCTTTCCTTTTTTTATTTTGCAATAAAGTTCTATATCAGCTTCTCATGCATTTTGCTTATGTACTTGGTGAAAACCAGATTTGGCAAAGAGGGCTCTCTTTGAAGTATCCACTCGTTTGCATATGAATCCACGGAAAGACAAACCTTCAACTCTTCCAATGCCTTATGGTGGTCAAAGTGTTCATCCTCTGGGTGGTCCATTGAAAAGTAAGCTTCCACTGGAAAATCCAACGTGGTCTTCTTGTGGTTTTAATCTCTGTAACTCTACTCAAATGCCATGGGGTGATGAATTTGGTAATCAGCCTTCGGGCTTTGGACTAGGAAGCTTTAATGGAGTGCCCGCTGGCCATGGTGTGGAACCACCAGCAGAGTTTTCTATGAAAATTTTGTGCTCTGCTCGGAAAATTGGTGGTGTAATTGGTAAAGGAGGCTTCACTGTAAAACTGGTTCAGCAGGACACGGGGGCTAGTTTGCATGTTGAGGATGCTTCAGTGGAGTCAGATGACGAGCAATTTGCGTCTCCACTTTTGAGGTTGATTATTCTTTTCAAACGTTAATCTTTCTGTGCTACGTGTGTTGCATTAGGATTATTTGCTATACAGCCATTGAGGCGATTCTTTTTCAATCTCATTTGTTGCTATAATATTGTTAGACTCATCCCTGGATTATTATTTCTAATTACTGCCGAAAGCTGTTTTGAGGTTGCATTCTCACTAGTCTGCTGCCCTTCTTTTTATGGAATTCTCTATTGTTTTCTCCCTTTACCTTACAAAACTTCTGGTTTGCTGATTTGAACAAGTTTTAGAGGATGATTATGTTACTTGTGTTTATTGTTGTATAAATTTGTTCTGTGGTCAATGATTTTTATAAAGGGTTTACATACGCTGTACAATGTGCTTATTGGATTTTCAATATTGGCATTGTTGATGGTCTTGCATTAAAAATTATTAAAGTTCAAAGTTTGCTTTTTCTTGATATGCAAATGGAATTTTGCCAACAAATTCTGCAAAGTTTTACAGAGAACTTGCTGTGCCTGGTTATGGTAATTATTCTTTATGCTTTCCTGAAGGGTGGCAGACATGATTATGAACCTCAGAGTTATTCAATTCCTCCACCTGCAACTCGGTATTGGTGCTATGACTTTTTCTTTTACATAAATTTCCAAATTACAAATTTAATTATTTTTCTTTGCCATATTCAGATACTCAAAGGCAAGCAGTATGCTGATGCTGGAGAGTAATATTCCAAACAATGTGAACTCTACGAGGGAAAGCAGTGGTGGTGACATTTCAAATTTTGATGAGGTATTTCCGATGAAGTCGACTAGGCTTTTTTGGTGGATTCATCTTCTGAGTTATAAATTAATAGATAAAAGAGTGCATCTTTATGGAATAGGGGAAAAGAAAAATCGATACTTTGCTGGGATGTGAAATATTGTTAGCTTTTAACAGCAAACTAGAGCTGGTAATATTTCATCTTAGATATTTATTTGGACGTTTAATTCAGGCTACTCGAGCAAGGATGAAGCTGCAGGGTCCTGAGTTCGGTGCCTTGGAGTCCATGGTTGAGGTTCATGGATTGTCTGATCACTTGCCTGCAGCGCAAGATATGCGTCAACACTACTTGGTTTCTTCTGGACATAGCTTGAATCCTCACCAAGCGAATACCCACCAAGTTTGTTTCAAGAACATGACCTCTCATCAAAGCTCCTATCTAAACACGGATGTTCAGCGGAGCACCTGTCAGAACATGGATGCACATCATAGCCCTTATGAATCTATGAATCGACGGCAAAGCCCCTACGCAGGAACTGCCCAACCAGGTGTCTACTCTCATATTAGTGCTTCTCAGGGGGCATACCACCACATTAGTTCACAGCAAGTTACTTACCATTACTAATTCTGTTTTGCCCTTATAATTTTTTACCCTAATTGCCATTGAGTTCTGAATTAACAACTGGAGGATCCACTGGCTAATGAACATGGTGTTTACAGTTTATTAGGCTAGTCATAATAGCTTCGATTTAACTAACAAGTTCGGCTGTGCAATGTTTCATGCTTGTGTAAATTTTTAACATCTTCTCCGAAGAAAAGAAATCATTGTCTTAAATCTTTACTTCCCGGTTGGAAAATAAAGTACTGATTGTTTCTCACGGCCAAATAGCAATTATCTACTCCAAGGAAGCTGTGTCAATCCTACGTGGTTTTTCCATGACATAGCATGATCTGTATTGAACTGCACTTCAATCATCAGAGATAAATGTATTGGAAAAATCTTATTTTTGATAATGTCTGTTCTATATCCGAAAATCATTTCTGATTCTTTATTATTTTCTTTTTTTTTTTTTCACTTATTTGGTTCTGCTGCATCAAGGAGTGAATAGAAATGCCATCATCCAGGACTGTTTGCTAAGAATTCTATTTGCGGGTACTTTTTAGCAACACTCCATTTCTTCAACTGCTCTTAGCTTTGATATGAGCCGAGTTAAGTTCAATTGAATTGAGTTTTTACTTATTTGTAAGTAGTAACTTATTAAAAAATTATATTTATATCATGTATTTAATAATTTTCAGTGTTAAAATTAGTTAATGATTAAGATTTTTATATATAAAAAGGTAAATTATGGTCAAACCATTCATCAAGTTCATTCGGTATATTAATATAATGAACTTGTTTGGCAATGTATTTGACGAATTTCTTTCAATCTGCTAACAAACAACTAGTTAATTTGCCGATATTTGATCTATTAATAATGAACTACTAAATCTGTTAGCAAATTTAAGTGAACCAGAACGCCTTTGAGAAGAATAGAAGCTGGTTTGATCTTACATATACGGCCATTTGCAACTTTTGCCTGGTTGGCTTTAGCCCAACTGGACTCCAGTTATCGCCACTACGAGACCAAAAATGGAGATTAAAAGAGGTGTTTATTTTAGGCAGATTGGATCGGTAGATTTCGTAAGTAAATAATAGATTGATAAATTGTGGTAGATTAAAATGTTGTAATATTTATCATTTTGAGCTTTTTTTTTTCAAAAATAGAAATGGCATAACAAAATAAGGTGTTTTTTTTTTACATTACAAGCATGTCACTCGGTTTTCAAAAATATAAAAATATGTTGTTTTTATTATGTTTGAATTCTACTTTCGTTCTGTTTTTGAATTTTTTTATCTCTTGTTTTAAGTTTGTTTATATTCTGTTTTCATTTGATTTTCATTTTTTTTTCAAAAATTAATTGTTTATATTCTGTTTTTATTTGATTTTCAATTTTTTTTTCAAAAATTACTTGTTTATATTCTATTTTATTTGATTTTCATTTTTTTTTTCAAAAATTAACTCTCTTGTTTGATTTTGTACGGAATGGTTTCCAAGTTATTTTTCTTTTGTTTTCATTATGTTTTTATTTGTTGTCTTCTTTTTTGTTGTTTTTAAAAATGAATTCTCACTTGTTCCGTTTTCTTTAAATATTTTTAGTTGAAAAAAAATAAAAATAAAAACTTGACCAACAAAAAACACATAATCAATATATTTAATAAAACAAAAAACTATAGAATACCAAATAACAATGGAATAAAAACTAAAAATTGCAGGTGTTGCGTGTTTGAAATAAAACATTTAGTTTCATCTTTTACATATACTGTTCATTTTTTAAGTTAAAATAAAAATAAAATAAAAATAATTTATGGTGTAACATGGACTCGGTCTCATTTAACCCAATTTATTAAATAAATTCAAAAGCTCACAAAAGATGTCTTATTCTAAGAGTATTTGTAGAAATTACAGTTATGTTATTACTTTTCTTCTATAAATAGATGTATTCATCACATTTCAGAGGTACATTCTCCATGCTCATACTTTACATCTAAAGTTCTGTCGAACTAAAAACTAACTTAAGCGTCGGAGAGTCCCTCGAGAATCAACCGACCTCACTTCGATTTTGTTCTTGCAGGAATGAAGGTTATTTAAGGCGTTCGTCATCCATCATCCATCCATTCATCCTTTTCATTCGTGTTGTGGATTTGATTCAACAACAATTGACACCGTCTGTGAGAACCCGAGCAAAAAGCCATCGGGATAAAAGTTGTGTTCCTAAACCCCTTGGCAATGACTAGGGGTTATTGTAATATCGTGCTCTCACAACGCCTAGGAGTCGAGGTTAGTGGTCACTTATAAACACTTTCATCCCTCAAACCACTGAAGCGCATTTTCAGGAACAAAACCGTAAGCGCCCATGAGCCCAAAACTGACAATATCTTAGTAGATGGACCTAGCGCACGGACATGATCCACAACAATACCAATTAAAATGAAATGAAACATAATAAGTAAAATTAAGAAAACTACAATAAAACACATAATATAAACAAAATAAAAACATATGTGCTTGCATGACTTAAGTTGGAAGACCGTAGACACGAAATATTAAAACTTGGAGGATCACCTATATAAATATAAAATAAAACTATAATTTTATTTTGATTAAAAGTGATTAAACTGACACCTAAACTCAATAACACACACCCAACCACTTAACTAACATGATTATGATTTAAAAGTCGGAACCGTACGAACTTAATTTTGCATATATTTATTTCTTTGTGCGCTTGATAATATCTCAACAAAAACACGCTGAAGCCACTCATCTTGACATTTTGGGTTTACTTCCAGCGAAATTCAACATATGTTGTGGATATAAATGTGCTAGACCGACTCATTATTACTAACTTTGTTTTTTCCCAACTATTAGTATAAACAATTAAAAATTTTGATGATATTTTTCTGTTGACTTGGTTGATTGATGAAGTTCCAAATCTTGAAAGCAATAACTCAAAATCTGAAGTCATAATGTGATCCACAATTTGTATCAACCATAACAAAATAAGTGCTGTATCACATTGATAATGCATGGTTGACCTTATAAATCAACTCGCATCCCATTTTGTACTAAAAAGTACAACTTTTTTAATAGATTTATAAATGTCGACCGGGGTCACTTTCTATGATTCATCCAAATGCAATACATAAATGGATCTAAAAACAGACCAAAGGTATGAACTGTAGCGTTAAAATATTTTCCCCAAAAGTTGACACTATTATGGATGACAGTTTATTTAACAAAATTCGGGCATAAATTAGGCTTTTTCTTTATTTTTTTTTTATTTTTTATTATTGGTATAAAATGTAACCTCCTCATGAAATGTCCGCTTGTTTATAGGCCACAACCCATCAGCCCAACTACATTGAATTGCATAATTGCATCAGGTGAGTCTCGAATATAATCCTACAATCCGCTAAAACACTACACAATGGTGCGTGTCCTCGTTGGAGGATCGGATCCCCGAATCCTCCTCGAACCAATTAATAATCGGCACAACATACCTTTTCAACGGCTTAATACATAATTTATCCCCAAATTTGTACGTTTTTTTTATATCTTAAACTCTTCGAATGTTCAATTTACCTCATGAACTTATTAAAATCTTCTCAATTAAGAGTTTTTTCAATGTGTTTGAATATCAAAATCTTCCAGTTTATCTTCAACTTATCACTCTTAAATATAGAAGATAAAAAAAATTAAAAAAATCCCGTAATAAACCCGTGACGAATTAAGAAAAGTTGATAAATTGTCCAGTTTAATCAAATTTAGGGGGTAATTGAGACAATTTAAATAAGTTCAGATAGTAATTAAGACAGTTTAAGTAAATTTAGGGGGTAAGTTAAACGCTAGAAAAGTTCAAAGTGATAATAAAAGAAACCATGTAAATTTAAGAAGTAAGTTAGGTATTAGTCATTTTTCAACATAAAAATACCATGCCGCATAAACCACAAGGTAAGCAACCAAAAACTTACTCACTTATCTCTCAATCTCTCTCTCTGGCATGACTTATGCATCAAAGTCAACTTCTTGGAACACTTCCAAGACTCGTCTATCCCCCAATTTCTACCTTGTGGGCTCTTCCTGGGATCTATTGGCACCTCAACATTATCAAATCATTATCAATTCTTATCGTATTACAAAGACTTTATTTCAGTGATGTAGGATATTAATGTTTAATTCTATACCAACTGTTTAATCTTATTTTGGATTTGTTTTAGTCAGATATATTTATCAGATGTATGTATGACTTTGTTTGAAGTCAAAAGAAAATAAATCGCAATTTTTTTAATCTAATTTTGCTCATTAGATTTTCAACTCTATATTTGGATGAAAGGGATTGTATGAAAAAATTCAATATGATTACGACACGACTAACACAAATTGTTACCTTACTGTCACTTTAGAGATTGCTTTTTAATCACAAAAACTTGAACATGTTAGAAAAAAAAGGGAAAGTATAAAAAAAAAGTGGACGAACTGTTTATATCACGTACTAATTTCAAACGGATAACATGTTAGTGTCCAAAAACAATAATCTTGAAACCTGAAATAATTGGCAAATATGCATTTATGGATAAATGATCATTGCCTGTATCATAGCCTCAATAACCAAGTGCAGCTTCCACCTTGTCCACTCATACTAAGAACAGTGTTGTGATTTCGGTTGAGAGCTTGGTGTTGCTTTCCTCATCATATCCAGCATAAACCTATGTAGTCCTATATATGCCAAGCACTTTTTGTTATCTTCGAAAAGGATTTCTTTCTAGCATTGTGTAGAAAACTTGGAGCGTCAACTCACATCGCTACTAGATGCATCACCAATTTACACTTTTAACACAATATTTGACATGTTTCTCGTAATATTTGATTCTTTCATTTTTTTGATTTGTTGGTTTGTTTTAAAATATTACAAGTTATGGCTTAATTTAAAAATTATACGGTATATGTAAAAAATAAAACCAAATAAGAGAGAGTTCTTTTTTTTTTTTTAAAAAAAGTGAAATTTATATGAAAATCAAATTGAAAAATTGAAAACAGAATAAAAACCAAATGAAAACAGTTCATATTTTAAAAAAAAATTTAAAAGGAATAAAAAAAGGTGAAAACCAGTTCATATCTTAAAAACAAGTCAAAAACTGAATAAAAACATAATCAAAACTAAATAAAAATAAAATAAAAACAGTCCGTATAGAACGAGAGGGAGTTATTTTTTGAAAAAATAATATGAAACCAAATCAAAGCCAAAAAAGAAAAGAAATCGAAAATAGAATGAAGGAGCAAAATGAAAACCAGTTCATAGAAATCAAACAAAAGGGAATTAATTTCTGAAAACAATTGAAAATAAAATGAAAACTGTAAAAACCAAATTGATAATAGAATAAAAAAAGAAAACTAGACTATATGTTTGTAAATTTGAAAATTTTAGTTTTGAATTTTATAATTTTGAAATTTAAGTGCGGAAACTTCTAAGAAAAACCATGTCATAAATCTTTAATTTTTTTAATTTTTTCTTGCGAGTACGTAAATGCCCTTAAAATCAAATATTGTACTAATTTTAATTGAGTTTTAATTTTTTTGATAAATGTTTTAGCTTTTTAGTTTAAAAAATTATTTCTATTTTCTTCATATTTTTTCTTTTCTTTTTTCTTTATACTAATTAAAATATATACCAATAATTAATTTTATATCTAATTTTATTGATAATTTTATATTTTCAATTTCTTATTTTTTAAATGAATGGATCATCCCACTAATTTGTCAATATAGTTAGATTGACCTCACAAGTTAATGACAGTACTTTCCCTTGGACTCAGCTAGGCTGACCCAAAAAGAAGTAGCTAGAATTTTATTAATATTAGGGAAAAACCAAACATAAATGTCATTGTAAAATAGTCTAGATAAACTATTAGGAACAACATACATATTAATCTCAATTTCTTAATTTTGAGTAGACTTTAAGGTTATAGTTTATTATATATACTAGTATCTATGAATAAGTTTTTGCACATTGATAGTAAGTTTTTTCGGATATTAATTAAAAGGGCATTCTCTTACATCAATTGATATTAATTCCCCATCCTAAATTGATAAACCATTTATAAAAACACAATTCTTAAGAAAAATATAGATAAACTGGTTTGCCCTAACGACACCATGCCTTGGACGCATGCATTCCGGATTCAAGCGACACCTGGGGGGTCGGTATAGGGGCGATGCCTCCTATTGAGGCCGTTCAAAAAAACTAAAAATATAGATAAGTTAATTGTGAATAGTAGTTATTGTTTAGTTTTCCAAATCTACTCTTATTTAATTTTCTAGATGAACTTTTTTTATTGGACGAGAATTATTTAGATGAATAAATTTACATAGAAATTAAGAGAATATTTTTTTAGAGAATATGATTAAATTATTGAGTATTCATGAAGGGTAAAAATGACATTTGATCAATAAATGATAGAGAAAAAAATAAAATAAAAGTAGACTTATATTTTAAGACACCAAATATAGAAAGTATACTTGTCGATTCGGATGAAGTAATTTATTTTAACAAAAACATTTCCTTTGTGCTATTTTCCACAACTTTTGTTTTTTTTAGAATTCTCTTCAACTTGGTGTTGATGTGTGTTTCAAAGCATATATCATTAATATTGAGCAAGTGTTAACCCAAGTTGTAGAGGTGAGATTGATGTCAGCATTTCACTTCAAAATTTTCTGAGGTATCGATCGGTGCAGTACATTTGATATGAAATCTATGACTCATGCAATGAGCTTTGGAAAATGCTGCCCTTGTCCGAGTAAATTTTAGTTTCCCAACTAAATCTTCTCTCTCTCTTCTTCTTTTTTTTATTTGGTTTATTTGAATGTTTCGAGTATTGGTTATTTCTTTATTTTTTACTGAGAAATGTTGCGAGTATTATCAATTGTAAGTTGTAATACTTATTCGTCCAAAATCCAATTAGTATTTTTTATATTTATTTAATAATATGAATAATGAATTGCTTGTGTTTCTTCCAAATTGACGCATCTTTTATATTCATTTTGCTTTTAAAGAATAATTATACAATATTATGTAAAATAATTTGTCAAGAAAAACAGTATTAAACAAAATACTTTCATTTATTTTATAAATTATCTAAACTAACTGATAATCTTTTTTTTTTTTAGATTTGCAAATTGAGAGTGTTTATTATAAAGTTTTAGAGTTATTGTTCGTTAAAATATCTATTATCATAGTTAAAGTCCGTCAAAATTTGCCACAAATTAATCGGATGTTTCTGTAAAAAATTTAAAATTTGTGAATAAGTTTGTTGAATTTTCTTTTCATATAAGGAAGTTTGTTGGTATCCACAAGGGCTAACTAACTTATAAAAAAGAAAGAAAGAATGGATTGATTTAGGCTCCTTTCCTTCTACAAGCAAACAATACCTTGTATGGTTTTGAATTTAAATTTCATGATGGTAATGAACTATAAAAAAAAAACAAAGTTCGTTGGATTTAACGTGACTGATATATATTAAGTCGTATTTTTCATCCTTTAGAGTTTGTATTTAATCTTTATTTAATCAAATTTACTTCAGTTTAAAAATATTTATCTTTTATCTATGTGAAATGGAAATTAACCTTTCCATTCGAGACTGATGATAAGTTGCAATATCTTTTCAATGCATTTATATCCAATGAAATCCTTAGTTCACTAATAGGAGATTAGATAAACCATCTCGGCCACACCACCCCATTGCCATCCTTGTGCATTTATGCTTTGACGTCCACTTTCGACGTATACAGGTTTGTGACATACTAAAATACAAATCATAAATTTTTTCATAACAAGGGATAAGATATGGTATCACATTTTAAGTCTAAAAGTTCCAATTCATTGAAAAGTTAAGTTCAAATTTGAGCATTTAATACAATATAGAGTCTAAAGTGGTCGTCATTCTCTTTAAAAAGATGTAGATGCATTCATAAACCATCAGAATGTCTGGGTCATCATTCTTAAGGGCTGGTCCAATAAGAAAAAAACATCTAATTTAATTAATTGCATTCACTATAGTTTAAACTTAAATTCTCTTACAACTTACTTTGTCATGACTCTTAGGAAGACGTGGGTGAGTCTATAATTACTAGAGGGTCCAGATCATTGTCCTTAAGAGCCTATATAGTAGAAACAAACTTTGATTTGTTTAATTACTTTCACCACAATTTAAATTCACATCCTCAAATAACATAAGGGATGGCTTTACAACTTATTCTATCACCTGGTGGTAAACCATAATTGTTACAAAGATGTCACTAAGAAGGGTTTTTACGATCGACAAATTTGACTTATTGTGCAATAATGCATGGGAATTTCAATGATAAATAAATTTGACTAACTACAAATGCTTTGTACAGTCAAATCCCTTTCAATGTTGGCTTGTAATCTCTATCATCTCTATCCTGTAACAGTGTTATTCTGACTTGTTGAAACGAAAACCAAGTAATTTGCTCCTTCACACCCAGCAACAATTAAAATTGCCGGTTTTGTTCCGGAAATCCCTCGCATCGTCAACATCAAATATACATTCAACTATGCACACTTGGAATTACTCTCGTGAGTGGACAACAATTCAGGTCGATATCAAGGATTTGGTTATATGAAGAATTACTACATAGTTAATTGACAATGAGACTTTTTTTTGGCGATACTGAATATAAAATAAGGTTTTTCCCTGATCACACGGTTTCTTAGGTAGGGAAGCACACCTTTAAGCCATAATCACACAAGACTGATCTGTGTTCGAACCGTGATGGTTCATTTCGAGAAACAAAACTCTGGCCCCATATTTTAAAGAGTTGCATACACAAGGAAAGTTTGAACCCATAACTTTGCTTAAACCAGGATATGGATATGTTACACACTACCTCACTTGTGCCTTAGGGTTAAATATATAAGATAAGTTGATAGTTCTATTTGTAGCTAAGTCAATTAGTTTAACTTACAAAAGAAAAGTCAAATAGTTTAACTTATCAAGAAAGAGTCAAATAGTTTAGGTGTGCCGTGTGTATTATCAAATACCCTAATGTTTACAGTCATTGTTGTTGCTCAAAAAGATATAATAATAAATTTAGTATTGGGAATTACAGTCATCAAGTTAGAGAATTCTTCAAGCTCTAAGATCTGAGTTTAACGCTTTAAAATCTTCAATTTTAAACTCTGAGCTCTAGTTCTTATTTTAAACTACTAAGCGATATTCTTATTTTGATTTGGACCTATTTATTCCTTCTCCTTTATTTCTGCACAAAAAATGCATAGTGTGGACCATGCCCGCAAGGACGGAACCCCGAGGGGTGGGGGCTTGAGGTAGCTTAAGCCCCCTCCGTTCCTGTTCTATATTTTTTGTTTTAAAATTAAAATTCTATTAATTATTAATATTATTTGAATTATATTAAATTTAAATTCTATAAAATAATATCAATAGTTTTGAGATAAGTCGATAGATGGATGGTTAATAATTTTTATTTTTATTTTTTATAGTCTTATTCAGTTGTTATTTTAAATAAAAATAATAATGTCGGAGTGGTGTGTGAAAACAAACATGATGACACTCTAGGGCTTTTCAAAACAATGCTGTTGATGAACTAGTCGAGGGGTTTTAAGTTTATTCTTAGGCTTCGATGTTTTCCTCGTGTTTTTTTTTTTGATAAGAAAGCTTCAAGGTTGATTTGATGGTTACTAAGGCTTTTTGTGCATGCATACTTACCATGATTTTTTCCCCCTAGAATACGTATTTGTATTTTAGACAAACAAAATACAAGGACATGACTTATTAAAAAAATGTTGTGAACCGCATAAATTGTAACTAAATTTTAATCACTAGTTCATATAGTTTTAAACTTTGAAATTTTTACTGTTACTAACTTTCAATTTTTATTTATTAATTAGCCCGTCATTTATATTTTATTAAATTCGTTAAAAAATAATGATATGACACTTTAACTTATTAAAAAATGTCACTTTATTGGAGTGTCATTCGCTACTGTTTGTAAAATTTTTTATGTCATCTAGGCAAATAAACCACAAACTGGCACACGACGAAAAAGTCAAGCTATAAACTGGTTAAAGATATAAAACAACTCGCCAACCAAATCCTACACGAAGGCTTGTCTTGCATAATAACTCAATTATGCATACAGTGTATGCAATAGCAATTCAAATCTACTAGCATGTATGCTTTACCTCATTCTACTTTTTGAAAGCGCTGTTTGTAAACTACTTGATCTCATAAAAGCATAATTCGTGTTCACTATTATATTTCCAATAGAAACTATAATAAGGCTCTAATGAACCACAAAACTTTGCAAATGTGTCACAAAAAATAGTCTTCCCCTTTTACGTCATATGGTCCATCATAAATAAGCTTGCTTTCTAATTGTGTTTCATTTAGTCGAATCATGCATAAGCTTTGGCAATCACACTGAGGCAACCGCATTGATTCATACTTTGTGTATGTATTAAAGAACCTAATGGTAGGTTAGAGAATCTCATTTCACTGCAAGGTTCTAGAAAAAAGTGAGATCAATTTGTATAATCAATTTTCCATCCCCATGGTTGCAATTAGAACACATGGTATGATCATGTGCCATGATGTCGTTTCCTTCCTATGAAGGAGCGCATGTTTTATAATATAAACAACACCATACAAAAGCTTCGGTTAGAATGCATCTCAGTGTTCCATCTTAGCCCACCTTCCTTAAGGTCTACTTCTAGCTTTAAGACAAAATGCTTGAATTACTCATAATTCAACATAAGATTATGCATAATCTCATTCCATAATTCACTGCTTACAACTCAAGTTTATCATACATCTTAACAAGGACTACCTCGTAGTTAAGCAAGACATCATTTGTGATTATGAACAGGCTCTCGTTAGCACCAAGTTGTTCAAAATCTGCCTTTTCTTGGCCTTTGCTAAACAAATTGAAAAATCCAATGTAAACACCCGTGTGAGTGGGTTAATTCTCCATCTAATGTGCACTTTTCAGAAAGACAGTAAATGTTTACTCATAAACATTCACATTTGTGTATTTCCCAATATGTTAACAAATAACACGTTTCATATGTCATTCCAATGTCAAGGAATAAATTTCCTTTGACAGGCTTTATAAGCAGATATGCTTTCATGTCTTGCGTGGACTTGGACTCTAAGTTCACTTCCTTTATGCAACTATGTCCTTTACCAAATGAAACTTGATATCGATTTTCTTATATCCATTATAAATCTCTTGATCCTTAGGCAATTGAACATTGGATGTCACCTTAGGTTGTTGTCAACTCTTATGAGGCATTTTGTTCTAGATGTTCTAGATGGTACTTAAACCACTTTTTCCAACCTTCCTTTTGCATTGTATATAATGAGCTATAAACATAACTTACATGGTAGCTCTCAATGCTCATGTGCAATTTTTTGCCATTCTATGAGATGGTACTACAACCAAGCAAGAATATACACTAGATGCAGATCTAACTCTCTCATATCATATGTCCAATTAACGACCGTGTGTCTACTCAATTGCAAATCCTTTATTTGATAACACAATGTACAATCTATAGTGCCTCTCAACTATCCCATTCACGACTTCCCAACACCCTTATTTTGGGTTGGATCGACATATACTAGCAAACTCAATAGCATAACAAAACTTTGGTCTTGTACGATACAAGTTATGGACTTGTACAATTAGTCACACTCTTATACGCAACAAGATATACTATAGACTAACAATTCATACAACGAATGTTCCTAATATGTTCTCCCTTTTGATCATATGTGGACACAAGTACTTGCCAAGAAGTTGATTTGATGTGAACCCAAGAATAATACCTTGAAACCCAACAACAATATATGATTTAATTCCAAGAAAGTCAAAATCAGATTTTGTGATAGAGATCATGACCCGACAATTATAGAATGCATCAAAACCCAAAAATATAGAAACTCTTGATCCAATGATTATACGACAATCACGAACCGAGTATATAAATCCTTGACCTTTCTTTATAAAGGAACTCAAACCAAGGATATAGAACAAGAATGTTTAATAAACACAATAGCTTGCAATCAATGTTTTTTAAGAATCAATGAGACAAAACCTCTCAATCCTTTGACGAAAAAATAGCGTCTAAAATTACATTGAATGAAAAATAAAGCTTATATTTTTTTAAAATAACCCAACCATAAACAACCAAGGACAAATAAAAACAAAGCATGAAATTTGACCAAAGCACTTTAGGTCATGAGACACGGCCAAAGACTATAAGAGACGACCTTAAACAAAGGAAAACAAACCAAATAGTGTGAAAACAAAATTAATTGACTAGGTGGAAATGACCATGGACATGGTTGTGTCAGCGGCTGGCAATTGGGCACGACCTATAATACTTACAAAAACATGGACATATCATGTTGGTATAGAAACTTGCATGAATAGACTATTATATTGAATGCAACACGGCTATGTTGTTACTCGTGCAATTCCAAATTTTGCTCCAAACTTGTACACAGTCAACAGGGTTGCACATGGGAAAATTTTGTGTCTACGCTGGATTACACGGGTTTCTACATGGTCGTGTATTAGGTTTGTTAGTTTTAGTGCCTTAGTCCAATCATGATATACATTGTCATTTGATTTATCATTTAATAAAGAGGCATTTCATTTCATATATTTGAAATATATGTTTTATGAAGATAAAACCTCCATAAATAGTTTATTCTTCCTTGTGTCATCAAGTACAACTTGATAGTAAAACCCTAAGGTAATAGGAATACTATTCTAAACGTCCCTAATCGATTGTCATCATGAGAATGATAACAAACTAAGGTTAGTATGTTGCTAAGTTGATAATCATGTTTTACTGATTATGGATATGAAATATCACTTAGAACACAGATATATGTTAGGGAACATATATTGGACTAACTTGCTACAAAAGCACTTCATGGATTGCTATCACAAAGTAGCTTTCATACAGTGGTGATGTTTGAATCCTCTGACTGAAACTCACTATCGACTCTTACATGAGGAATCGCATGTTTTGACTTAGTCAAACGTTATCCGTAACAGGGTAACAATAAAGGCTATGATTGGATATGTCATGAATCATATAGAGGAGTGATAGTGAGAGTGATGGATTTGTTCCTCTTATGAAGAGTGATATCTCTTGGCCACTTGATGAGTGAGATTGATGAAATGTATGCATACTCGAATAAATTGATAAAGGGGCTTATCAATGTCATTTGTTATATCAATCTACTTGAGATTAAGAAACATGCTAAGCAATATAAGGTTGACATGTGACCATGCCTTATGGTTAGATGATATATTATGTGACAAAAGGACTAAATATTAAACTGTGAAAGGTTAACTCGGATTTTCGATACTATTCGATTTTGGGTTACCATAATGTATTACTAGATACTGCTTATGGACTTTGGGCCCAAGTTTTGGGACAAAGCCCATTGCCATTTTTGAATGGACCTATTGGGTCACACACAAGAACGAATTGAATTGGTTCACAAATATTCTTTCTCATGGTAATTAAATTATTAGGATGATTAATTTGATTAATCTTTAATAATTTAGAATTTTATGATTTAGGTCATAAATATAATATGAGATATTATCCATTAATATAATGAGCTTTTAATATAAATTACTTCTTATTATATTATGGGTATATTATTATGTGTGACATAATTTGGGCCCATGTAGATTAATAAAGGAGTGATTTATTTAATAATAATGTATCAAATAATTAAAATTCCAATAGCATTAAAATGGCATGAGAAATTCGGCTATATATATGTTAGGTTGACTAGGTTAAATGTTTACTAAGTCTTATTTTATCAAGTTGATTAAAATCCTAATTAAGAAAGGAATCATTATTCTTGTAAGACAAGAATACATAAAATCTAATCCTTTTAGCTTAGGAATTTCGGCACACATATATGATAAATAGAGATTTATTTATTTATTATTAAATAAATAAATAAATAAATAAGAGTCTTAATATGACTAAGTAATCCTTATGCTTGTAGGACAAGTATTTAGGAACCTAGTACAACTAAATTAGGGTTTCAAATACCTCTATATATATGTGCACACATCAAGGCTAAATTTTATAATGGATCTTAGAGGTCTTGGCCGAATTTTATTTGCTCTTCAATGCTACTTCCAAATTTGTTAGTGAACAAACAAAAGAGAGAAAAATTTGTGAAAGCGAGAATAGCGATTCTTTGTGCTAGTACACTAAACCGATTCAACCAAGTTCATTTGTGTGGATACCATTGGTCACGTTTGTGCATAGGCAACATAGGTAGAAATATTTTTTGAGTTTGAACTAAAAGCTATACCAAGATTTTCATTCAGTCGAATCCTTAAACCTGTTCTTAAGGTAAATATTGCTAACCTTAATCGTGTATGTCGATATGCATGGATCCTTGGTGGAATTCTAGATGTAAAATTTTTGTTGTTTCTGCTGCTATGTATGCTTATGAATGTCATAAACATAGTTATGAATTCCAATAGTGGTATCAGAGCCACTTGCATTATCGACATAACCGATTCCTTTTTGTGCAAATATTGTTGAACGCTTGTTGTTGTAAATTCGGCCTTGCTTTATATTTTTCTATTATTTCCGAATATTATGATGTGATCTAGGGTTAATTTAGCAAGATAAAATTTGGAATTTTATGTATATATGTTGAGGCCGTATATGTATGGTTGTATGTTGAATTTGCAAAGGTTGTTTAGATTCACTTAGAAAGCCAACTAGTTTTGGTATTTGCGGTTTTTTGTAATTGGATTACAAATAATGAATTGAATCATAATTTGATTATGAGATTCAAGTATTAATGAGATTAATACAGATTAGGGTTTTAAAAGTATCATCTCGTTTCATGAGCAATGCGAATTATAGATCCTCTCGCAACTGGCTTGCAAAATCGCTTTACACATTGAATGTTTAAATCGACGCAATTATATGATTAATTGATTGATATTTTTGTGATCATACTCTGATTATGGTTGATTTGAATGATGATTCAAAAGGCCTGGTGCATGACATAGTCCAATTAACCTAATGTGATTGGATTGAATGCAAAGGTTTGGCGAATGTGCCACTTATTGTTCTTCAATTTTGGTTTCATGGCAATTGTGCCTTGTTTAAATTTAGTTTTTCTTGGAAAGTGTGCCCTTTCATTGTTAGCATAGATTATTATAGAATTTACACAATGTATGTAAAGAAGATGGAGGTCGTTCGTTGCTACGAAGATTGAAGAAAAACCCTAGGTTCACCCTGATCTTCACATTGGCTTGTGAGATCAATTAGTTTTTGGACTTTGTCATGACACATTTACATTTATACTATATATACATGTGATGAATGTATGTTTTATGTTTTGTATGCTACGCAAACAAACTCGATCCCTAAATAGTAAGTCGTTAAAATGCCTTTCATAACCAATGCTCATCAAGGCTTTGTTCATCGACGTGTAGGTTCTGCCTCCACAGGGTGCACTAGATTACCTTAGTGAGACATGGATGGATAATGGTGGTATCCATATTTTGGTTATGGTTAGACTTAACATGACTTGCAAAACGGTTTTGGGCCTAAGACATAAAAGGGATTTAATGCCGGGGCATGAGATGTCAAATTCCCTAGAAATACAAAAATTATATTGGATATAATTGAAAAGATTTTTCTACCTAAATAGCTAAGGTTATGGACTAGCTCATCTGACTTAACTTTGAGTGAAATATGGATCTTGTACCCACTATGCTTAAAACTTGAATTAACTTTAGGGATGTTAATTTTAGTAGGAGTTTAGAAAAGACCTCTTTATTAATTCGTGCATATTTTGTATGTAGATAATGGCAACAAACAACAACACATCAACCTTTACTTTGCGATCGCTCCTTGAGAAGGAAAATTGAATGGGACTAACTACATCGATTGGTCACGAAACTTAAGAATTGTTCTTAAGCAAGAAAGGAAGAGTTATGTCCTAGAGACAACGTTCCCCTCTGTACCTCCAAATAATACCTTAAGAGCATAAAAGGATGCTCACGAGAAGCATTTGAGTGACTCAGTGGACGTCACATGTCTCATGCTTGCTACCATGGTCCTAGATTTACAAAAACAATTCAAAGCTATGGAAACATTTGACATGATGAGGCATCTCAAGGAAATGTTCCAAGAGCAAGCCCGTTAAGAAAGGTTCTTGACAATGAATGCATTGAATGAGTATAAGATGACTCATGGTACTTCAGTTAGTGCATATGTTCTCAAGATAAAAGGTCATCTTGATCAACTAGAGAGACTTGGTACTCCTCTAGTGAAGGAATTGACCATAGATACGATCTTAGGGTCACTTCCTAGTAGTTATGACCAGTTCGTCATGAACTACAATATGCACAACATGGATAAGTCCATCACCAAACTAGTAGGCATGTTGATGAATACCGAGAAAAGCATTCCTAAAACCAAGGACGTGCTAGTGGTACAAAGAGGGAAAGGCAAAAACCAAGGTAAGGCTAAGCCAAAATTTGTTAGCAAAGGCAAAGGAAAATCCAAGCCTAATTCGTTACAACCTAAGCCAAAGGTGACCAAGACGAAAGAAGGAGTTTGTTTTCATTGCAATGATCCAGGGCATTGGAAAAGGAATTGAAAACTCTACTTGGAAGAGATAAAGAAGAAGGAAAGTGCAACTTCTACTTCAGGTATTTTTGTTATAGAAATCAATATGTCTACTAATTTCTGATGGGTATTTGATATTGGATGTGGAGCTCATATTCACATTAATTTGTAGGGATTGGGAAATAGTAGATCATTGATGAAAGGCAAAGAGGACCTATGAGTGGGCAATGCAGCAAGAGTTGTTGCATTAACTATATGAACTTATTATTTAACTTTGCCTAGTGGACTTATTTTTCAATTGTCGAATTTTTATTATGTTCCTATTATGAGTAAGAGCATTATTTTTGTTTCTTGTTTAGACAATGATGTTTTTCATTTTATTGTTAAGAATAATATTTTTTCCATCTATCATGGAGACATATTTTATGGTGTTGCAACCTTATCTTTTGTTCTTTATGTTTTAAACTTGGAACAAAGCAAGCACATCTATAACTTTAATAAAAGGTTAAAATAAAATGATTTAAACCAAACCTATATTTGGCATTGTCGTTTGGGCCATACAAATGAGAAACGCATTTCAAAACTCCATAACGATGGATTACTTGACTCATTTGATTTAGAATCATTTGATACATTTGAATCTTGTTTGTTAGGCAAAATGACTAAGAGTCCATTTACACACAAAGGTGAAAAGCCAATGATCTATTGGGCCTAATACATACTAATATATGTGGACCTTTTAGTTCAAGTGCTAGAGGAGGTTATTTGTACTTCATCACATTTACTGATGATTTTAGTAGATATGGATTTGTTTATCTTATAAAACA